>ML812918.1:189314-201829 GCA_009831015.1 Picea engelmannii | reverse complement strand
TTATCAAACTCCTTACTGCAATATTCACCTTCATTTTCTAATCTGAGACACTTCAACCTTTTTCCTGTCTCATTCTCAACCAAAGCTTTCCATTTCTTAAAAGTGTAGAAAACATCAGATTTTTTTTTAATGTAATAAACCCAAGTTTTTCTAGTTGCATCATCAATAAAAGTAACATAATAACGAGAGCCACCAAGAGATCATATTTGAGTTGGTCCCCATACATATGTATGCACAAGATTTAACCTATCATTCTTATTTACCTTTCCAACTCTGAGAAATCCAACTCTTTTTTTTTTTCCATAAACACAATGCTCACAGAAATCCAAATCAATTTGTTTAAGATCTGGTAAGTAATTCCTTTTGTGAAGTATTTGCATCATCTTCTCACTCATGTGTCCAATCCTATGATTCAATGGTGTTGTATCCACTTCTATAGAAGCTAAAGAGATATAAGAATTAGTATTACCAGTACATAAATACAATGTACCTACCTTATCTCCTTTTTCTATCACCGGTTATCCTTTGGTGACATTCCACACCTTATTTGCAAATATAGATATACAACCTTCACTTTCCAAATTATCTGATGAAATTAGATTTTTCCTTAGATATGGTACATGTATTACCTCTTTCAATAACCACTAGTTTCCATTCTTTTGCTTTATTTGTACCTTACCCATTCCAACAATTTTGCATGGTGCATCATCACCCAAATGAACCTGTCCAAAATCACCTTGAACATAATCTAGAAAATGTTTCTTATGGGGTGTGGCATGAAATGAAGCCCCTGAATCTACTACCCAAGACTCAGAAACATTATCTACAGAATGAATCAAAACATCGTGTAACACATCACCTGTTACATTTGCTTCTTGATTTTTTTCTTGTTGTCCATCTCTTTGTTTCTTTGGAGCTCTGCAATCTTTCTTCAAATGTCCTTTCTTCCCACAATTCCAACACTCTATCTTTCCCAATCTGGATTTGGATCTCCCCTTCCTAGAATATCCACGGTTCCTTGAGCCATTTCCTCTATTCTTTTGTCTTCCTCTGTTCTCCATAGTCAACACTTTACCCGATGTCTCACCTATGCTTTTCCGTCTCATTTCCTCGCTAAGGATAACACTAACAACATCATCAAATTTATAATTGTTTGAACCAGAAACAGAGTTACTTACAACCATGACCAAGACATTCCAGCTTTCTGGCAATGAGTAAAGGATTAGAAGAGCCTTGACATCATCATCAAAGTCCAATTTTATAGAACTTAGTTGATTAGTAACTGTATTAAATTCATTTAAATGATCTTCAATAGAACCACATTCTGACATCTTCATATTAAATAATCTCTTCATTAGAAATACCTTATTAGACACCCAGGGTTTTTCATATAGTTTATCTAATGTGTCCATCAACTCCTTGGTTGTCTTTTCTTTTGAAATATTGAAAGCCATCGACAATGCCAGGCTCATTTGTATCATTCCTAGTGACTTTCTGTCAAGAACCTCCCATTCTTCATCCTTCATGGCAGTTGGCTTCTTTTCTATTCCACCCAATGGTAGGAATAGATCCTTCTGATATAAATAATCTTCCATATGCATCTTCCATAACTGGTAGTTTTTTCCATTAAATTTATCGACCCTAAACTTTCCATCTTCCTCCATTGCTCCCACTTGAACCAAGAACCCTCTTTTCCTATGAGTTACCTTTCACTCTGATACCAGTTGTTAGAAAAATAGCATCACAGAGAAATAAAATAAAACAAATGCGGAAATAAAACACAGAAGATACACAATATAATAGAGACAAAGATATACATGGTTCACCGAGTGTGGGATATGTCCACCAGAGAAATTTCCAGGTCCTTCCTTATTATTATCCAGCAAAATGACGGGATACAACCTACAACACGCCCACTATAAATTCCACTTATTTCTCTCACAGTATCCTATGTCGGAATACAATAATCACAATCATACACAACCAGAATACAATTCCTTCATAAAAGAGGGTTTCCTTCTAGGGAAAAAAACCCTAACGTAACTTCTACCGTCAGATATGCGACCTTATAATGAATGGTCCAGATTTTCTATGAAATTACAATGTTTTACAACGAAAAATTTCCCAATATTTATTTTCGGGGGCGCTACCCCCGAATCCCCCACTAGGGGGGGGGATAAAAAAAAAATTCTGCCCCACCCTAGAGCCCCCTAGCAATAGTTATGGGGGGGGAAGCTCCCCCACACCCCCATGTTAGGGAATGGGTTCCAAGCACGATTGAAACAAACCTCTGAATTAGGAAGATAATTAGGCTCCACAACCAACACCTCAAGTAGTTGTACACTGGATTTTGTAGGTGGTTGGACCACCTATCCTTCAGAGAAGGTCCACAAGATTTACATCCATGATAGCCATTAGTTACAAGACCTACAAAATTATTGTATACATAACACGTTAGAGTTTAAGAATATAATGTCGACATATTAATTACCAGAGAAAAATCCTAAGCCTGGATAATCATGTGTGGTGTAAGAACATATTCCATACAACATAAAAATCCTCTATGTTGAGATGGGTCTTGATACATCGTATACATGTATCCCTTCCCATAATTCCTTCAATTCATCTACCAATGGTTGTAGGTATACATCCATATTATTCACTTGTCTTCTACCAGGGACTTTAAGAGCCAACATAAAATGTTCATTCTTCATGGACAACCATGGGGGGATTATTGTTATTGATCACTACTACAGTCCAAATAGAATAGTTGGTGTTTTGGAGGGAATATGGGTTCATGCCATCCATTTCTATGTTGAGTCGTAGACTTCGTACTTCATCCTTGAATTTTTCTGGCCATGTATTCTCTATATGCTTCATGGCTATTGAATTTGTTGGGATTCACATAACTCCCGACTCACTTATGTGCGAGGCATGCCATCCCTGCAACATAGAAAATTATTTGCAATGAAAGAGCCTTTGAATCCTTGGGATTATAGGCATGTTCTTCAATATATTATGAGGAGGACCATGCGATTTACCATTTTTATTTGATTTATGGTACATGCCATGCCCACATTTTAGACATATCTCTTTGTTTGCACATTCTCTTCTATATAGAATACAATCATTCGAACATGCATGATATGATATATACTCAACACCCAACATTTTCAACAACTGATTTTCCTCTTCACAACTACCAGGAAAACATTATCACTAGGAAGCAGGGATGATTTTCAGGATGGAAATGTTTTTTAAAATGTAGAAACCTTGGTGAATCTTAGTAATCCTTCATATGCCAACTATAAATGTTTGGCGATATTTTTGTAAAAAAAATCAAATTTCTAAGGATTCTATATAGTTTGTATAAAATTTTGGCGATTTTTGAGGTAAAATAATTTTATCCTATAGAATTTGGGCAAATCATTTTTATAATATCAAATCTTTTTTTTTGGAAAAACCATGGAAAATTATCCCATGAGCGAAATTTAGCCCCTAAAATCATCCCTGCTAGGAAGAGCCTTATCTTTGAATATTCTATAGTTAGTGGGAAATAGAAATGTACAAGGTCATTTAACGTTTATAAAAGAAACCATTTCTAATGTTGATTGTGTTGGAGATACTTCACACACACCTAGGATTTATCTTTCCTAAGGTTTTCCCTATGTTTACTAGTCATTATTCATTCTCCTATAGTTTATGGAGAATATTAATTTTTCTACATTCTAGGAGAATATTCTCTTCAGTTCACACTTCAGTTGGATCAGTTGAGTGGAGTCTTGATGCCACATTTCTCCCATCACAATGAAACAATGGGATCATCATTGCTAATGCACATTGTCCTAGGGATTATCACCAGACTAACGCATTACCCTCACTTCACTCTATTTCAGTCAGTTAACTGAAGACTGAGAGGCTAGTTAACTCAGACTAGGTGGCAGTTAACTCTCGTACCTACCAATGTGTTTCCAATTCACTCTAGACCACAACTATGACACATTGGCTTCTCTTCCAATGCGCATTAGTTGAGTTATATAGAGTATATCATGTGTAATTTATCATTCATTCATTTAGTTAATAAAATTCTTTGGTTCTCTCTCTCGTTTATGTCTTTTCTCATTTTTTTGTAAACCATGTATGTCCTTTTCTAGATAGATCTTATCTGTGTAGGTTCATCCACATTTACATGGTATCAAAGCCAACAAATTTCTAGTAAAAATACACACCAGACTCTTTTTGCAAGTACCGAAGATTGAAGACAACGAGAAAATGGAATTTCCAAAAGAATTGATTCTTACACCGTACAATTTATTTGCATGGAAGGACAATATGGTAATGCATATTCGAAGTAGAGGATTATACATGTTAACCATGGACATAGAGACTGAACCTACATTAGCTAGAGGAAAATCCAAGTATCTAAATCAGATGGATGAAGCGTATGGAACTATTTGTAGTCTCATTTATCCTGAGCTATTCTTTCACATATCCTCCTGTAAAACCCCCAAAGAAGTATGGACCATCATGAAAGGAATTTTTGGAAAAAAGGATGAGATGAGGGGACATATACTCGAGGTGGAATTTCTCACTTTGGATCCAAAAACCTTCGACAATCTCCAAGATTGTTTACCAAATATAAGGATTTGTTGTCGCAACTCAAGACTTGAGGGGTTGATAAATCTAAGGAGGAGAAAAAAATGGTTCTTACCATTCTTTCCAAACTTGGTATGGAATACTCAGTGTTTTCATCCACATTTAATTTAGTTAGGCTCACCTATGTAGCTACTTGGAAAATGACTTCTCTTGATTCTTTTATCGAGTCTCTAACGCAAGAGAAGACCAAGCTCATCAATATGGGAAAAATAAAAGGATCAAAGGTGCATGCACTTTCTATGCAAGATGGTAGCAGTCACAAAAATCAGAAATCTAAAAATCAAGACAAAAGGAAGGCACATGCAAATCCAAAGAAGGAAGGATACTCAAAACCCTTCAATGATTCCTCTAGATACAAAGGTGGAAAGGGAAGAAAATGGGAGAAATGCACTTACTTCCAACGATGATTCCATCCAGAATCTGCATGCATGCAGAAGAAGATAGATCAAATGGCACAAATACTTCAACAAAACAACCTTGAATATCACATCCTTGAGGGTTCCAAGAAGAAGAATCCAAAAGATCAAAACCCCAAGAAAGGTAATTCTAGCCATGTTTTGATTGCCATTAACTTGTCTCTCGATGCTTGGATTGTAGATTCAGGTGCATCACACCACATAGAATCCACACAAGAAGTCTACTCTTCATTGGACGCATGCAAAGGTCCTCCTATTTTGATGGGGGATGACTCTTTAGTCAAGGTCACCAACAAAGGAAGAGTTGAAATCTCAAACAAAATCTTTGAGAATGTGCTACACGTTCCCAAAATTTCTGCCAATCTTCTCTCCATGTATTAGATTGCAAACTTCAGCACCGGGAAGAGAGTAGTATTCACACATGATGTTTTGGATATCTATGACATGAAAACCAATTCCAAAGTTGCTACCAGTGAGGTAAATCATCAATCCAGACTCTACAGATTTTTTGAATTTATTGAACCAGATTATGCATTACTGCTTACACATGTTGATGAAAGCAGTAGGATATGGCACAAAAGGTTCGTGCATTTAAATTTCAGATATATGAAACAACTTAGCAAGCAAAGAATGGTTAAGGTCTATGTGATATCCACTTATCCAAATGAATTTGTGAGGGATGTGTTCCTGGAAAACACCCTCAAGAGAAATTAGACAAAGGAAAGAATCGTAAAGCCTCCTCTCTTTTGGATCTGATCCACAACGATCTCATGGGAACTTTTATGCATACATCAATTAGTAAATCAAGGTGCATGCTCATTTTTGTTGATGATTTCCCATGACATACTTGGACTTTCTTTCTTAGGAAAAAATATGAAGTCTTTCAGCATCTCAAATATTTCAAAGCCATGTTGAGACAAAATCAAGAAAGAAGATCAAATTCCTATGAACAGATAATGGGGGGGAGTATGTCAACCATGATATACAAAATATTCATATTGAGGTCAAGATTCAGTTGTAGCACACGGTTCCTTATACTCTGCAACAAAACATAGTTACTAAGTAGAAAAATAGATCCCTGGAAGAGATGGCATATTGCATGATGCATGCAAAGTCACTTCCACAGAGATTATGGGTTGAAGCACTTAATTGTGCAACCTACATCCAAAACAAATCTCCCCATTGATATGTCAAGGATAATACCCCCTTTGAGGCTTGGAGCAGCCTCAAATCGGAAGTGACCCACTTTTGTATATTCGGTTCTCGTGCATGGGCCATGATTCCCTATGAGATGTGGAAGGCAATTGATCCACAAAATACATCATGTATTTTTGTTGGATACCCTGATGATGTGAAGGGATATAAACTCATTGATCCCTCAATAGACTAGCTCATCATTGAGTGTAGTTTCTAATTCGAGGAAAGTATCTCGCATGTAACTCAACATCTGCATGCAGACACTTTTGTTCTTCCACCTGTCAGAGATGATTGGCATGCACATGCCGACTCTTATTCATAGGATTCAGATGATTCATATACTGATTCGGTATAGTCATATGTAGATTCAATGCATGTAGATGCAGATGCAGATCCAGAGTCGAGGCCCAAGTGGGCCAAGACTACTTTTCATGATGCATGGGATCTTGTTGGGGTTCCAACTGACAAAAGGAGGACTCGATTTGATTTCAAGGATTCTCATTTTGCAATCACCACCATTGAATCGACGCCACCCAGGCATATTTTCTTGGTTCAGTCTTCAGATCCATAGTCCTATGGAAAGGCTGTTGGGAATCCCTTTTGGGAATCCACCATGCAGGAGGAATACAACTCCCTCCTCGAGAACCAGACTTGGGATCTAGTGCCCCTTCCTTTAGGAAGGAAACTTGTTAGGTGCAGATGGGTCTACAGGACCAAGAGCGCAACAGATGGACAGGTTAGCAGATACAAATCTAGGCTAGTCACCAAAGGATTTCAATAGGTGCATGACATTGACTATGACGAAGCCTTCACTCAAGTAGCAAACATGGATTCCATATGCTTGGCACTTTCCATTGCGGTAGCCAAGGGATGGAAAGTCCATCATATGGACGTGAAGAATGCATTTCTTCAAGGAGATATCTATGAGGAGATCTATATGGAGCATCCATAGGGCTTCATGCAGGATTCATATTTTGTTTCTTGACTAAAGAAGTCACTTTATGGCCTCATGCAGGCCCCGAGGGCATGGTATTCCAAGATGGAATCCTACCTGTTGTCATAGAAATTTTTACATTGTAAGTCAAACATGAACGCTTACATGCTCAGGACGACTTATTCACTTCTACTCCTAGTTCTGTATGTTGATGATTTTTTGATCACCGGTTGCTCAACTTCAATGATTTCTGCATTCAAGAGGATTCGGCATGACAGGTTCTTGATTATGGACATGGGTCCACTACATTTCTTCCTTGGTCTCGAGATAATTCAGGATGCATCAAGCATCAAACTGTCTTAGGCCAAGTATGCATGATATCTCCTTGAGGATTCCACATGACAGACTGCAAGTTTGCTTCGAATCCTTTCCTATCAGGAGTCATACTTGAGGATGGTGGGGAAACTCCACTGGTGGACAACACACTGTACAGACAACTAGTGGGGAGCTTGTTTTATATCACACACTCTAGACCAGACCTCTTCTATGTAGTTTCAGAATTCTCCCAATTCATGCAAGAGTCGCATGAGCTACATTGGAAGGCTGCAAAGTGTATCCTTCAATATGTACAGGGCACCATCACCTTTGGGATTCACTATGCAGCAGAATCAACATTGGACTTCATTGGGTTCACTGATTCTAAATGGGCTAGCAACAACATTGATCGCAAGTCCATATATGGTTACTCACTCATTCTTGGTTCCGAGCCCATTTTGTTGGTCAAGCAAGAAGAAGGATGTTATTTCTCTATCTTCAGTCGAGGAAGAGTACATAGGGGTAGTTAACATAACCATTCAGGCTATGTGGATACAACATTTTCTTATTGAGTTGGGCATTCAATTTCACCAACCGATCATCATCTAGTGTGACAATCAGAGCACTCTGAAGTTCTGCAAAGATCTAGTTTAGTGGCAGCGAATGAAGCACATCGAGATCCACATGCACTACATCATAGACTTAGTACACGAGGGGATCATTGACCTACAATTTTTTCCTTCAGCAAAACAGACTACAAACATCTTCACCAAGACCTTCATTGAGAAAAAATTTCATTCTTTACGTAGTCGTCTTGGAGTGAAGGACACAGTTTCCTAGCAACTGTCAGTTCTCTTTTGATACATTGTACTTTGAGGGGGGGGGTTTCCCTCTTTCCTTGTTTATTACAATGTGTCTTTTTTTTTCGATACCTAACATGGCCTTCCGAGACCCATTCTTTATTTTCACCACAGTGATGTTCAGGGGGGTGTTGGAGATACTTCACACACACCTAGGATTCCTTTTTCCTAAGATTTTCCCTATGTTTACTAGTCATTATTCAGTATCCTATAGTTTAGGGAGAATATTCCTTTTCCTACATTTTGGAGAATATTCTCTTTAGTTCACACTTCATTTGGATTAGTTGAGTGGAGTCTTGATGCCACATTGGTTCCATCACCATGCAACATTGGGTTCATCACTGCTAATGCACATTTTACTTGGGATTATCACCAGACTAGCGCATTTCCCTCACTTCATTGTGTTTTAGTCAGTTAACTAAAGACTTAGAGGCTAGTTAACTTAGACTAGGTGGCAGTTAACTCTCGTAACTAGTGGTGTGTGTCAAGATCACTCTAGATCACCATTATGGTGCATTGGCTTCTCTTCTAGTGTGCATTAGTTGAGTTATATAGAGTATATCATGTGTAATTTATCATTCATTCATTTAGTTAATACAATTCTTTGACTCTCTCTCTCTCTCTCTCTCTCTCATTTCTGTCTTTTCTCATTTTTTGCAAATTGTGTATGTCCTTTGCTAGCTAGATCTTATCTATGCAAGTTCATCCACATTTATAGATTGCGTGACAATATTTCTCAAAATTAATATAAGGAACTTGCTAGTCAATTACCTCAATATTGTAGAGAAACATGCGTTTGACATGCCAAAATTTGCTTTCACGTTGTACAGTAACATTGTTGTCCCAAGATGGGTAGACTTTGAACATGCACTAGGTCCAAAGAGGGGGGTGGTGGAAGAAAATTTTAGGCTTTTGAAAATGATATCATTGATATGAGCATCATCCCATAGCTCATCATTCTAGAATGTGTCTAACAACATTGTCTCCATGACAGTCATACCCCATAATTAATCATCCATACCAACCTCTTTTTGATTGTCTCCATTGTTAACTTCTGAAGAACTACTATTGTTGTAGTCATTCCTTATTGGTAAATATGGGCATAGTGGGAGTTGAATAGGTGGTTGATTCAACCATTCTTGGTACGCTTCCTCTCTGAGTTGTTCTCTCATTCCATCCTTCTCTTGGGTTGACATTGTTGTGGAGTGCAAAGAAAGATGGTAGATAGGTCACTCATCATCAGAAGAATCCTAATTTCAAAAATATTGAACATTAGTACATTGATGATATTAGTAAGCACAATGCAATAATTTGTTTGTTCAAATTACATTATACTAAACAATTATTACCATCATCGACCAAGGATTGTGGCTGGAAGATGGAATGTCACAATTGGCAGGGTAAAGCAACTATCCATTTAAATCTACCAACTTCTTGCGAGATGTTTCTCCTGAGAAGACCTTTCAACATTTTTGAACCAGTACTGGAATATTTTCTGCATCTGAACTCGATTCTAAAACAGGATCCTGCAAATTTGGATACATTTTTATTCAGATTGACATGGATAAAAAAATTCAATGAGATAATTGAAACATAAATAAAATAAGTTAAACTTACTGGGGATGGAAAGGGAGAACTCCACGATGGACTTTGAGCAATATGGAATGGGATGGAATTTGAAGAATTGGCCATTTGATCATATAATAACGTTTTCTCCATGCATTTCAACAAAATTAGCAAAAACATTTCCTGTACATATCTAAAATAAATTCCTAGGACCATACCACAATATGAGTTTGAATATAGTTTTGAAACCATTTTTTAAGAATAAGGCGACATAAAACGTAAAATGTATACCGAAGTATTGTAAGTCATGTGAATTCATCCTAAAAGATAATCTGAGATGAATATACTATTTTATGTGAAAATAAAAGTTCAAATAACTTTAAAAGAATCTTGGTGTGTTTATAAACCACAAACACACTGGTGTGCATATTAACAATAAACATTGGTGTGTTGAAAAATCAACCACACCGTGTTTCGAGATTTTGTTAATAACAAAACATTATATGTCTTTGATGCGTCAGTTAATATGAACTCACCGATGAGTAATGTAATATAGCCATACCAGTGGATCTTTCATAAATGCATCGCCGTGCCGAAAAAAGTTAAAAAAATAACGTGATTTTTTTAAACAATTAAAAAAAGAGCGGGAATTGAATTTCATAAAGTCATTTAAATACTAAAAAGCTATTCACTACTTCATTATTTTGCAAAATTTTGTAGGGGAGAGACTTGCAAGAGAGACATACGGAGAAACATTGTGGAGGAACATAATACTTTGGAACCACAATATTATTCAGAATATGATAATTTGAAGGGTATGGTAATTCACCCTAAACCCTTTTCATAAAAAAAAAATTAATATTAAGAAGGTATTCAATATTTTCATTATTTTGCCAAAATTTATAGGAGACAGATTTGGAAGAGAGACATATCGGGGAGCGCTATGGAGCAGAAGAATACTTTGGAACAACATAAATATTCAAAAAATCAGGATTTGAAGGGTATGGTGATTCATTCAAAACCCTACATTCTAAAAAAAAAAATTAGTAAAAAAAAACAAAAAAACATACTTACCGTAGACCCTTGTTTTTTTTTCTTACATGAATGAAAAATTTCACCCTAGGGTTTAACTTCCTCTATCACTTCATAATTAGAGATTTTCATTCTAGGTATTTTATATCTAATGGGTTTGTTTTTTCTATATATAAGTGTCTGGCATGTGATGCAAAGGGACCACTTATTGCATCAGATCCCAAACGCAATCAACCCTCTGCATTTTTTTAAACGGTTCCCTATTTGATGTTTTTATTAAAAACGTTTTCCGATTTTTCAGTGCGCCATTTCCACAGAAACGCATCGGTGCATTTATGTATAAGGAACACACTGATAAAGCCATTTTTTTTTTCCAAAAGATATTTAAAATATATGGTGCATAAAAAAAATATCGTCGATTTTTTCTCATTTAAACAACACAAAAAATTTATGTCACATAATGTTTTTAATTTTTCTTTTCATCGGTGTGTACAATTTTTCTATTTTTTTTTATGAATGTTTAATTTTTTTGCTATGTTTTCGTTTTCTATTATAGTTGTTGTGATGTCTTCTATATATATTGCATTGTTGTAATTCACAATATTTAAAAAAATAAATTAAATTTTTTGGTGTGTGTTGTTGTATGGAACGCCCTAATGCATTTTATGTAATAAATGCACCAATGCTTTGTATATAAAAAATGCACCGGTTACAACGATTTTTTTTTTCGCTAAAAATTATGTGATTTATTTATAAAATATATTTAATAGTTTTTGTATTGAATGGTACAGGTTGTATATTGATAAAAATATGAGTGAGAAGAGTTCAAATAAGAAAATTTATGGTCGACACAATGATGAAACATCCGGAAAAACAAAAAATGCAGGTTCTCTGTAAATTCTATACAAAATTAATATGATTGAACTATATGTAAGTTTAACTAATATGTATTGGTTAGTGTGTGTCATGCAGGGCCACAGAATGAGGAAGCTCGATAAGATTATTTATGATCTAAGTGCAGAAGAGCGTAAAATCTTGATTGAAAAATTGTAGAGGGATGAATCAAGTGAATGAAAACATACTATTCAATATGATTTTATTTTTTTAAATTTTCATTAATAATATACTTAGGAATATCAGATGACATGTTTCAAACAATCTATTAGTTCACATATGTTTAATGTTCTACAGGCACCAACAACGAGGGAACAAAATGTCATCATAAAAAAATTAAATTAATTAATATAGAAGAAGTAAATGGTGATGAATTGGTCCTTAACTTATCTGGAGTGGTGTTGGAGATTAATCAAAGGGGGGGAAATTTTTAAAAAACTATGAGGGATATAGTGGAACGAATGTATAGACCTACTTTCCACTTACAACATAGAAATCAATCCAATGATTCCAAGAACTAGATTATATTTAAACTACATGAAGCATTTCCAGAGCAATGGTCAATGAGACCTGTCAGACTTGCAATAGCAAAAACATACAACAACAAAAAAAATCATTCAAAAAGTAATATTCCTAAAAACACTT
>ML812918.1:175269-189202 GCA_009831015.1 Picea engelmannii | reverse complement strand
TATATCAATTTTGTGATATTTAGTTTTCATATATTAATATAAAAATACTTTATTGTCATGTTATTTTTTCAGGAAAATTATGAAAATCTGAGAGGACCAATGAACTGATATCTGTAATATGCCAGTAGGAATGTCCAAAAAGTGTACAAGGAGATGGTCAAAGAATTGGACATAATTGCATCGCAAGAGGAGTTATCTCAACAACAACATGCTTCAAATGTATGTAATCATTGAATTTTTCTATTAGGTACAAATAATTAATTAAACATTTAATATTAATTTTCAAATATTTGCTTACAAAAAAGAAAAGAAAATGGAACTCATTCTGCACATAAAACTAGATGACAAGGAAGAAAAGGGTTGATAGCAAAGTTTGTGAGTAATTGTTTTACAACAACCATCCTTGAGTGTCTTCAAACAGATGCTAACATACAAAGAAGAGCCATCAGAAAAATTGGTTGACATTGGGTAATTAAGGGTTGTGAGTATATGTTGGCATATCAAAAATTATTTGTGGAATTTGTAAGTATAATCTATTTTTTTTTACTTCTATCATTTTATAATTAATGAAACAAAAATAATACTGTATATTAAATCTATGATTTATTCTGGGGTATAAAAATTGCAAGAAACAAAGTATGGAATTGAGCCAACAGAAGAATTGTTGAAACAAGGCATGAGATTTTATTTGAACATATGTGTATAATTCATGAGTCAATTCTTGCTTTGGAGGTACACCGCTTTTCAATTTACATTCATATATATTATTTATTTCAATTTTCATTATTCTCACCAATGTAGATAGACTCATTACAATTTATTTTTATGTTTGTAGATGGAACTTGAAGGAGAGCAAAACAATCAAGGAAATCAATCAAACATTCAACAAAATAACCCGAAGGCACAAAAGTAGCTCAAGCACTAACAACAGTTCCAGTGAAGAACGATGACCAATATATTTGGAAATCAATGCAAGCTACAATTGTATTTTTTTGAAATAATTGTCTGTGAAAATTATAAATTTTTGTTTAATGTAATGGACATAGTGTCCCAATTGAAAGGCAAGGGATTACCAATAAGTGTCCCATTTTGTATGACAAAGACCCTCTTATTCATATAATAAAATATGTTTTAATTTATTCTATTGCATTGTCCAATGTCGTTGTGAAATGTTACATCGCTCATTAAATATATGGATGACTAAATATTATAATGAAGAGATGCAAAATATGATGATACAACAAATCAACCCAAACATCATATCCAAATTCACTAATCAAAATATAATATATATGTAAATGTTTTGATAAATAATGGAATTAAAAAATAACAATAATTGAACTATCACAGGTCGATGTTTCTCGGTGTATTTTAATTATTAATCTCATCGGTGAATTTAATATTAAAACGCATAGGTGCATTTCATATGAAATTCACATCGATGCTTTTATGTAATCAATTAGCATTGGTTTCAATATTAATTAATACCACAAAATTATGTTAAAAATTTGGCCTTCGGTGTGTTAAGCTTATACGAAGCACCTGTTAGAAAAACATGATCACAGAGCAATAAAATAAAACAAATGAGGAAATAAAAAATAGAAGATACGCAATACAATAGAGACACAGATATACATGGTTCACCTAGTGTGGGCTACGTTCACTAGAGAAATTGCCAGGTCCTTTCTTTTTACTATTCATCAAAATAAAGGGATACAACCTACAACACACTCGTTGTAACTTCCTTTTTTCTCTCTCATAGTCTCCTCTCTTAGAATACAATATTCACAATAATACACAGCCATAATACAATTCCCTCATAAAAGAGGGTTTCCTTTTAGGGAAAAAAACCTTAAAATAATCTCTATCGTCAGATCTTTGACTTAATAATGAACAGTCAAGTTGACTATGAAATTACAATATACATTTACAAGAAAAATTTCCTTCGAGGGATTCGCCCCTAAACCCCACAGGGGGGAAATCCCCCCCTGCAACCCCCACGCGTGGAGGGGTGTACAATATTCATGGGGTATAAACACAGCTGAAAAAAGACTTCTAGATCAGGAAGATAATCAAGATCCACAACCAACAACACTGGTGCTTATGTGTTATTAATACGCATCGATGCTATTGTGTTATTGATAAGCATCGAGGTTTGTTTATTACTACAAAACACTGATACTTTCAATTTTTAATGCACCGAGTGGTTTTTCCCTATAACACACCAGTACATATTATTTTATACAACATCAGGGATTTCTTATTAATAATGCACCAATGCGTTCTATGCAAAAATCCTCGGTGCTTAATTATTTTTAACTCCCCCGGTGCATTTTAATGTTAAAGCCCCGATGCTTATAAGACAAATGCCCCAGTGCTTAAATATTTACTTCCCCGAAGCTTGCATATTTTACTTCTCTGGTGCTTGACGTTAATTGTACAACACTGGTGTTGTAGGTGTATGTATGCACCGATGCTTGTGCCTTATACAAACACACTGATTTGTAAACATTTGCTAACACCTTCGACTGTCCATATTTTTTAGTTATAATCAACTTCCATTATAGTATCCACAAAAATATCCGCTATCAAAAATAGATGTTGTGGCAAAGGTGTTTTTTCCAATTTTTCCAATTTTGTAACACTAGAAACCTCCGCTATAACCTCCACTAAAAGGTATTTTCCTTGTAGTGACTTCTATAATGCATAAACCATTTCCAACCCTTCTTGTTCTATTGTACTGTAGTTGTTTTATGTTGTTGACAACTTCCTGCTTGCAAATGCAATTGGGTGGTCTAACTCTCCTTCTCCTGGATGAGATAATACTGCACCCAAAGATATGTACAATGCATCCACATGAACATTAAATTCCTTATTCCAATCTAGGAATATTAGAATTGGTGAAGTCACTAACTTTTTCTTAAATGTGTCCAAACCCTTTTGGAAGTCCTCATTCCACTGGAATTTTTCTTCTTTCCTTAACAACTTCTCCATGGGTGTTGTAATTAGTGCATATCCTTTAATGAAATTCCTATAGTATCCTGTATGGCCCAATGTTGCTATAAAATTTCATACTAATGTAGGTGGTAGTAAGTATAGAATCATTGCAATCTTGGCAGGATCCACTAGAAATCCTTGCTTACATACCACATGGATCAACAAAATTCCAAAAGGTGCACCTAAAATAAAAAATTTCAAGTTCAATGAAATATGACATTGTCTACACCTATCCAACATTAATCTCAGTACTTCTATATGATATTTTAATAGACTAAACACAGTCCAATCATATGAATAAACTTCAAGGAACTTATGAATAAATTCCTTAAAGGATGCGACAATTACTCTTGAGAAAATTGCAAGTGCATTCTTCAGCCCAAAAGGCATCACTGTGTACTAGTAGCTTCCCCACTCTATCACAAAGGTAGTCTTATGTCTGTCTTCTTGTGCAATATTTTTATGGTGATATCTTGAGAATTCATTTATGAAAGAGTAGGCCTCATTCCCCCCTACATTCTCTAACACTTCATCTGTAAAAGGTGTCGGAAATGGATCGCACATACATGCATCATTTATCTTTCTTAGGTATACACAAGTTTTGATTCCCTCTGTTTTATTATCCTGTACTACCATTGGACTTATCCATTCTGATTCTACTATTGGTTCAATTATTTATACTTCTAACATTCGTTCTATCTCTTCCTTTAACTTCTCTTTATACTTAGGGTTAAGTCTGTAGGGTCTTTGTCTTACTGGCTTGGCATACGGTTTCAAAGGGATCTTCATTTCTCCTAACTCACTAGCTATCCCTTTCATTTATGAAAATGTGGTTTGGAATAGACCCTGATACTCGCGCAATAAGTCTGCAATATTTTCTATAGTTTCATCATTCCAGTAGTCACCTATCTATGCAAACTTTGGATTCTATTTTGTCCCAATATTCACCTTACGCGACCTTAATGGTTGTGCATATGCAACAGATCCAAGATTTGGACCTTCTACTGCGCGCTCCCCCTCAGTTTTAGGTATTTTTATATTTCTTGGATCTTCCTCATCCCGGTCTTCTTTACCAACATTATAAAATTCCAGTATTTCATGAACCGTTATATAATCTCTATGTGCACTACACACATGTACTACATCCATCAGGCCTTCTACTAAAAAAATCTTGTTTCTAATAGCCTGCAAAGATGTATCTACTAATGGCGACTCATTTTCAAAAGTAAATGTTCTCTTAAACCTTTGATTTAGCTCATCCCAGTTCGTTGTTTCTCTGAATATTTCTAGTTCTAAGTACTTGTTCTTGGGGATCATATCCAATGTATGTATGAACCTATGCGTCCATTCCTTTTGTGGTATCGAAGTCCATATTTTTCTGCACTGCAAAATATGATCTATCGAGTCAGTTACTCATGTATATTTCCATGTAATATACTCAACCTCGGTACCAAATCTAACTTCCATGAATCTTTTACACTGTCGCTAGTATTCTATTCCTTCTTTATGTGAATCCCACCATCTAGTTGGATTGGCCTTCAAGAAAAAATCTAATGCTAACAATATTTGTTGTTTGGGAAGCTTCAATTCAAGCACCCTTATAAAAGATCATATGTCAGTCAAACCATCATACTTGGGTGGGTTACATAGCTCCATTCCAATCCAACACAATGATCAAGTAATGTAGGCACACTGTCTAGTTGATACTTCATCCATCCTTTGTTTCTAGTGTTCCAAACCTTCCTCTGAATCTTATGCACATGAGCTAATGCTTCTCCAACTTAGTGCACCATCTATAGTTATATTAACATAGTCATCCATTCATGCAATCATGTTATACAAGTTATTGATTTCATTTCATTTAGTCGGTTCTATGTGCCTCTTTCCTTTGGTTGGATCTAATGGTGCAATAACCTTCAAGTCCCCTACTTTGAATATCATTTCCCTTCTCTTCAGATTAATAATCACCTAATTGTCAAAGGCCCATTCAAGTCCCATTAGTGTTGGATATGGCTGGCTATCATCCACGATCTCAATGTCTTCAAAATATGCTATGCTGTGTGCCCCATCTATATTGATAGGTACCCCTAACAATCGACCAATTGGTACTATATTGTGTTGGTTAGCCAATCTTAACTGGACAAGAGACCAAATTAACTTAGGCTTCCCCATCATTTCCCATGTTTTCTTTGGTAAAACATTTACATCAAAACCCAAATCTAAAATGACATTTTCCATGTCATATTCCCCAATTTGCACATTCATTTTGAACTCTACGCTTGTCCTATTTTTATGCAGTACCTGATTCATGACCCTATGCACGGTAGGAAATTCCCTTTCTTGTGTGTAACGATCAATCATTCCATGCAATGCATTCAACACAGTTTCATATTTCATCAATTCTAAACAAATCTTCATAAATTCTTTCAAATTACTTACTTGTTGAAGCGACCTTTCCAAGATAGTATGATCATAGACCAAAGGCATGTCAACCATAGGAGGTGTAGATGATGTCGATGCTATCCAATATGGTCCTAATATCTCCTTTCATTTTTGTTGATACGTCTTTTTTTCTTGTTGTAGGTCAAATGTCGGGATAGGCCCTGTTGATTTCCTCACCCATTGCTCCATCTGCGTCCCTTTGTCATCCCCTATCCTAGATCCTCCTTGCATGACAACGACTATTCTGGGTCCTTCGTCATGCTTCTCTGCTGATATATTTTGTATGTTCAGATTCATATTCAGGTTCTGATTCCCTCTTTCCCGCCACATTGCAAGTAGTCATGGACAATCTCCAGTCACATGATCCAATGCTCTATAATACATGTAGGTTGTACAAGGATTCGGGAAGTCACAAGATAAGTGTCTGGATAGATTACAATTGTAGAAAATGATTGGTCCTCTACCTCCTCTGCCAAAACCCCCTCTACCACGACCTCTGCCAAATCCTCCTCGGCCTCTTGGAATAAAGTCTCTTTGATTGTTATACTATGGAACACCTCCTTCTTTCACGATATTTTCCTCCTAAATTCTATACTTATCTGAAGTGTGATTTCTCATTAGGTAAAATGTGTGACAATCCTTCTCCTCGTGCCCTAATGACTTACAAAAGTTACAAAATAAATTCTAGGGCGTACTATGGTATTTCTGCAGCAGTGGGAAATCATGCGAATGATGTCGCCATTTCTTACATATTTCATAGTACCCTCCTCCTGGTAATGGGTTCGGTGCTCCAGTAGCCAAATACTATGCAAAGGCTAGGAATTTGTCCTTATGGTAGCCTTGAGTCCTACACATGATACACCATGATTGTTCCCTCTTCTCCTTTCCTTTTGTAATCTCTGCTAATTGGATTGTTAAAGCAACTAATTGTGTATGGAATTGAGCCATCCCACCACCATCCCCTATAGGCGATGCTTCTAGCTTCATTGCAATCTCCAAATCTTTAGGTTGTGATGCAACTTTATGTTGTATCAATGGACAATGAATGTGTGGTAATAATCCTACAATAAACCATTCTTTGTGCTATTGATATGGAATTTGGAATGTTAATATACCCATCAAATCCTTAAATATTTGATCATACTCCCAAATTGATTCAATCTGCACTTGTTTGATTTCATTCAACTATTTAATGTATTATGACACATATTTCAACTTCTTGAACTCTTTTCACAATGCTTGTCAAATTTATGCCAATGTCCTCACTTGACTTGTTGGTGTGGTACTCTGCAGTTTCATGTAATAGACTAATGTGTGGCCTCTAAATGTTGTTTCCAAGTGCACAATCTTTTTAGCCCCATCCTAGACATTCTTCACAGCCCAAATTTTCGCACATACAAATAGATGTTGTTTTGGGTCCTCCAACCTAACTCCCGAGAACTCAAGCATTCTTATTGTATTGTCTACTCTCGCCATGGTGTTTTGCATAGTGCCCCTGGTGTTGATGGTTGATTCTGATTTGACACACTGCTTCCACTGATCTGGATACCACTATTCTGACTTCCTCCACTAACTATAAGTTCTTTCGAAAAATATTCAAATGTTATCTCATATCCAAGTGACGCACACGGGGTCGTGGGTTCGACACATGATCTAGTCTTAGTAGGACTTAATGACTCTTCTATTATAGGAATGAACTGAGGGTCCTCTCCCTCTCTTTTTGTGCCCGGTATTTCTACGATATGGACTATCACGTAGGGATATCTCCTCTCGTACTCACTACGTGACTCTCCTTTCTCATCCCCAGTTTTCAACCTCTTGTATCTTCTTCCACTGCGCAGTACTCCAAATTCATCTTCTTCTTTTTATACACCTTCTTTATTTCTATGCATCCTCGGTCCCTCCCATCCTTATTCAATTATTTCTTCATTCCTTCCTACCTTTAGAACATCCCTTGGTCATCCCCCAGATCCCCTATGTGCAAGAATCCTCGTAGTAATCAGAGTCCATCGCATCACACATTTTTCACACAACAACATCTTTATCAAGGTACCCAATTCTTTCAAAAACCTTATGCGCGAACCTTTCAAGAAGTCACTTTCTGCGACACTATACGACTGGGTAAAATCTACTATAAATTATGTAATATAACCCCCCATTATTCTACTCAGCCAGAAATCAACTATGTGAGAAGTGGTATTTCTTACAGAATTCAATTTTCTTACCAATTTAGGGGTCCAGTTCCTTGAAGCTACAATTTTGTATATTCCAATATTCTCCACCAACCTTTCCAACCACTCAGCTAAAATATTAAAAAATTCACCATAGAAAATCTCATTTAGATATGTGTACACATACCTTTGCAACCATTGTTCATCATTGATCTGAGGGTTTCTATTCTCTCCTTTGGAAAATTATCATGCCTTCTTTTCCAGTCATTCGAGGATCTCTTTCTTAGTCGGTCTCCAAAACATTCCCCCAATTGCAGATTCTGAGTCTTGGCCATTTGTTGGTGCATAGTTATAAGACCCTAAGAAAAATTTATTCAACCAACAAAACCCTTAGACATCAACCCTTTTGGAATCACCTACATGCAAGTGAAGTATCACCCGAGGAATCTACTGGGGCTGTAGGAACCAATTTTCTGCAAAGATGAGGGGATGAGAGGCCATCAACATAACCATTAATACTTATTCACAATGTGCTCAATATCCTTATTTAACATCCTTTTATTAGTTAACAAATCCTCTACATAACTTTTATTAACTAACAGTCATTACTTTTACCAAAATAGTTATGCAACATTAACCCATCCAAGATTCATTCAATACCCTAAAACCTAGTGTGCATAAACAATATAATATAGGTCACGATGTAACCGGGCCACTGAATAATTCATTAATATTGCGCATCAATCATATGTTAAACAGATCTATATTAACCATGCATAAACATAACATCCACAAATAATCACATCAACTGATACATGAAACATAGGATTTTAACATGGTTCACCTAATCCTTGGGATACGTCCACAACGACTGGCTTATATTAGTCTCCGTGCAATAATCACCTCAAGCCTGCACATTGCGCTTACACAATATATAACATATTGTAAACCCCAAACCTGCCTAGTCGCTATGTAGTGCAAGCATATCTCTGCATAAACTCCCTTCATATTTACATTTGTATGAGCCATATTAATATCTAACATTGTTACATTTGTAAAAAGACCAATATAATAAGGGTCTAACAACTTAAGGCTCCATAAGTTAATTATTTATTAGGTTTTTTCCTCTTTATGGAATATTTAAATAGTGATTTTCTCCATCTCAAATGTATTTCTTATCATGTTATCCTTACAAATCAACCAATGTCTAGTGTTTATTCGAGACGTCTTCTTACATTACTTGGGTTTACAAGTGCAATCCACCCCCAGGTGTGCAAGTGACTCCATTGTTTCTTTCTTATTTCTATTATCATTTTCCATTTTCCATTATTATTGTGATGGTAGTCCCATTTGGTTACAAGGTTGTTCTAAGTTGGTACCAGAGTTAAAATGATTTTAAGTTGAATGTGGCACTACAACATCTATATGGATTTGTTAGGATATCTAAACACTTAGTAATTAGTTAAGATCAAATTAATATAATGTGTCTTTAGGTAAAATTTGTTTCTTTAAGTATGCATTTTTAACTAACTAATACAATAGTCACAATTATGTACTAAACACAAAGTGATCAAACGGTTCACTTCTCCTTAATATCAATGACACTTGATCTATGGATTAACACTTGATTTTTCCATGATCTCTATTTAAAGAGAATGGATGGTCATTTGATAATGATGAATTGTCTATATATCTTCATGTAATCTATTTATTTTTTCCATTGATATACTTCCTCAAGTAGCGATGTTGGTTGGGACCATGGATTGTTTCCCTCTTTGAGGGATTTAACTATGTAAACATTGGTGTATTAATATTTTTTCTAGTGTGTGAGTGGTTTCCTTAAGGTGTTCAACCTATGTGGATATATCCTATTTTTTTAACATGGTATCAAAGGTCCTATAAAGATCCACTTCCATTCTTGATCAAGATCCTAAACCTATGTTATTGCATGCAACAAAAGACTTCTAAATTGTGCTATTTCTAAGCACTTTTGGGCCAAGTGTACTGCTCATGTACACTCCAAGCATTATTTCTAGTTGAAAACCCTTTTTGTTTCAATCGAAAAGGCTTACATTTGCCTAAGATATGATCATTTACATCGGATTTAAAGGTATCTATTTTTTATTTAACTTCTTTTAAACTATTTTAAGTTATCATTTTGGTTTTTATGTTTGTATTACCTAGTTACTTCTTTTTCAATCTATGTATGCTCATTTCTTACACCTGGTGTGATCTTAACAAATTGTAATAAAAGAGGAAATTGTTTTCTACTTTGTGTATGTTCTTTGCCTTGCCCTTGTGTGATTTTGACAAATAAAAAATATGAAGGAAAACTTGCATTTTTCAGTTAGAAAAATTGAAATCTAACTCCAACCATATAAAGTTCTGAAATTATTATTTTTTTTTAGAAAAAATTGTTTGTTTTTGTGTGCATTGGTGTATGAATTTTCTTATAGGAAAAACAAAGATTCTCAAGGCAAGCACACACTTAAAGGAGAAGAAGAAGGAGGAGGAGGAGGAGGAGGAGGAAGCCTCATTTCTCCTTTCTAACATTTAATATACTTTTGTTATAGATCACTTGGTTGGAAGTTACTTTTTAGAAATAAAGATCTTGAGTTCAAGTCTTTCCTTTTTAAAGTTACATTTGTAACAGTGCATGCAACTTATGTTTAAAGTAACTTTATTGTAAAAGTAAAACTTGTTTATGTTATAAAAGTGAGTAACTTAAATTATAAAAGTAATTTATCTGTAGCATGATGGGTTAGCTCGAGTCATTGACTGTTGTGAATTACAAGTAGGAAAACATTTTAGGTAAATGCAACCAAATTAAATCCCACCATCTTGAAAATCAATCGATTGCTTTGAATCCTAATGATTTTCGTCACATTGAAGATTTTCTTTCAAATTTCAAGGCCCTCGGACTTTTACTTGTAGAATATAGCATACAAAAGAAAGATGATAAAATCATATGTGTTATTATTACCAAGCTTGGAATTTCTTTTTTTGTTTTTTAATCTACTTTTCACTCCACTATTGAAAGCACTTGTTAGTTAAGGGACTACTTATAAAGTTCCCTCTTTTGAATCATTTTGTAGTTTTCTAGTTAGAGAGAAAGATAATATTTTGCACCTTAGATTGTTCAAAACTATAAGTACATCTAAAAACACCTTAGTATCAAAACATAAGACAGGTCCAAGCATCCAAAAAATAAACATCCTTGCAAGAACAAACAAAACAAGGGTCTCAAACTTTCTTAGCCAACATCTGCTCCCAATAGTGATAAAGGAACCAAGTCAAAAGGAAAGAAGACTGAGAGACATTGAAATTTTTGTGAGCAAGATGATTGTATAGAGTAAATGTTTTAAGAAGATAGAAACCATGTAGGTAGCAATGAAGAACAACACCACCAATATATATCGTTCTTTTTCTAACTCTTCTTCTCATGGACATGTTTTTGGCCTGCAATTCCCTTGTTGAAAAAAAATATAGACATCAACTTCAGAAGTTAAGAATAGATAATGGTGGTGAATATGTTAACAAAAAATTTACAACTTATTTCACTACATAGAGAATTCAGATGCAACATATTGTTCTATACACACCAAAACAAAATGGTGTTGCTAAGAGAAATAATCACACATTAAAAGAAATGACAAATTGTATGATCCAATCTAAGCGGAAGCCATTAATTGTTCCAGTTACATAGTTGATTTATGATTTGAAAGATATAATACTAGAAGAAGCATGGAGAAACAGTAAACCATATGTGCCCGCAGGGGTGTAGACTGATTGGAAAGTGCCGTGTAAATGGAAGGAAATATGTAAAAAGAGGTCTCAAGGTCGATTCTCACCCCGATTTACTTGGAGGGCATACTTTCGGGCTGTGCGTTTCTCCCTAGGGGTTATAAGGCAGCCAGCAGGATTTGTCCATGTGTCACGCGAGTATGATACTGTCGTTGTTACTGATTCCCCTGGTAAAAACAAAAAAAAACAATAAACCATATGTAAGCCACTTTCATGTGTTTGGTAGTGAAGCATAAACTCACATTCTTGATGAGAAGGCGAAAGCATTACAACCTAAGAGTGAGAGGTATAGGTTTATTGGATATTTTGAAAATGTGATTGGTTATAGAATTATTAAACCTAATTGAACAAAAAAAATTATTAGGAGAGAATTCAAGTTTGATGAAGGTCTCTTAGCCTACATGCCTAATTTGAAATTTGTGACATATTTGGCCTTCAAGCCATCTTCAACAAATGTGCCTTCTTTTGTTCTCTCTTTTAATCCCAATTTTTATGCTACTACCCCTATTCCAATTTATTCTACTATAGATGATGATAATGAGGATAAAAACCTAGCTATGCCTACTCACCCTCCTCTAGTTGAGGCCATTGAACATGAAATTACACCAACATCACAACTTTCTAGATGAGTTTGTGCAACATGATAAGCAATCGATGATGTTACCAATGATCCTTCAAATTAGTCACATATACATTCACAAATCCAGTGAGCCTCCCCTCTTTTGGATCAAGTTTTAGAGACTCGTGTTCCAGAAGAATTTGTAGAAGCTTATGGCCATCCATAATGGGATGCAACAATGAATGAGGAATATCATTCCTCAATGGTGAATGATACTTGTGATCCTGTCCCTCTTTTGAAAGGAAGAAAAAATGGTAGATGTAAATGGGTACATAGGACTAAGTATGCAATAGATGGAAGTGTTGATAGACATAAGGCATGGTTAGTTTCCAAAGGTTTTCTCAAGTACAAAGAATTGACAATATTGAAATCTTTTCCCTTGTGTCCAAAATGAATTTCCTCTTCCTTGTTCTAGACCTTACAACATCTTATAAATGGGAGGTCCATCAAATGGATGTTAAATATTCCTTATTGCAGGGGATTTGTAAGAAAAAAATTACCTGGAACAACCTCTTAGTTATATTTAGATTGACTCTAGTCTTGTTTATCACTTTAATAAATATATCTATGGCCTTAAGCAAGATCCTTGGTCTTAGTATTCTAAAATGGATAGATTTCTTCCTGGCATTGATTTTATAGATGTCATTACGAACCCAATGTATATAACAAGTAGGTGACCATATAATCATACTTTTCTCTATGTTGATGACCTTATACTCACTAGCAGTGATCCCATCCTTCTAACCCATGTGAAATCTACTCTCAAGAAGAAATTTGACATGATAGTCTTAGGAAATTTGAATTATTTTCTTGGACTCCAATTCTTGCAAACCAAGGAAGACATTTCCCTTTCCCAACCTATAATAGGTGAGGAAAAAATGCTCAATCGAAGGGAGAGGGATTTATCACATGATTTTTTGTCCGATGATAAATTGAGGATTGCTTGTGACCTTCTCTAGTGATTTCACATGGAACATTATAAACTAGCCCTATCTCTCTTCCCGTTTGGAGTCAAATTTGTTGCCACTTGTACCCAAAGTATATGCCACTTTGTACCATTATTTAGTTTTATTGTATTTGACTCATACGCATCTTGATATTTCCTTTGTTATTGGTCTTGTTTCCTAGTATATGAAAACACCCCATGATAGCCATTGGAAAGAAACAAAGAGGCTACTTTGGTATATCTAGGGTATAGTTTAGTTTGGGATGCATCATGGTTCATGGGGGGACCCCTTAGTTGGTTGGTTTCACTAATTTCTATTGGTATGATTACCTTGATGATTAGAATTCTACTACAAGTTATGTTTTAGTCTTGGTTCTAAACCTAACAATGGATCTTGTAAGAAGCAAAGTTCCTTTGATCTTTCTTTAATAGAAATAGAGTAATGAGAAACAATTTGTGTAAGCCAAGAAGCCACATGGCTTCAACAGATCCTTTAAGAGTTTGGATTCATGTAGTAGAATTTGACCACAATTTGGTGTGGCAATCAAAGTGTCATTCATCTAATCCAATATCTAGTCCAACATCACTACAGTAAACAAATTGAGCTACACATGCACTTTATCATGAAGCTTCTTCAAGATTTCATTCTTGAAGTACTCTATTGCCAAGAAAAGGATCAAGTTGTAGACATTTTCACAAAGACCCATATAGAAGCCAAGTTTTCAAAGCTTCAAGATATGTTAAGAGTTCAAGAAGTTGCCAATAAAGGAATATAAGCTCTAATGCCTTCTTCCTTCTCCTATTGTTTCACCTTTGTAAATCCTTTAATCCTACCCCATGTTGTTCTTAAGGGGGGATGTTAGGATATTTAAACACTTAAATTTAGTTAAGATCAAATTGGTCTAATATGTATTTAAGTAAAGTGTATTTATTTAAGTGTGTTTTTGCAACTAA
>ML812918.1:155803-170647 GCA_009831015.1 Picea engelmannii | reverse complement strand
TTATGATGTGACTGTGGAATTGGAAATGATAATTGCATGGTTATTGTATATGATGCACAGATTGATATAATTGAAGAATTCTGGGCAATTGAATTGTTTTTCTTTATTGAAGGCAACAAGCAATCTGTATACAATTAAGGAACAATTAAATGTTTTGGGTCTTAAAAGTGGATGTTTTGGATTGTGATTGGAATAGAGTTATAGTTGTGGTTGATTTAATTTATTTTTATGAACAATATATGTCTTATTCCCTATCATATTCTCACGTTTCCGCTCATTATAACCCCCTCACGATCCCAAATTCATTTTTGCATGCCCTATTCAATAAAATAAAATTAAAACTCGGAATGACAGTGATAGAAAATTACACAGAGACAGATGGCAGTTGATATATTTTGGTATTTTTTGCATAGTCAGTTATTTAATGAATTGTCGAGCAATAATCATGTTTTTACTTCCTGTCATTATCTCACTTTTTTGCTCATTACAACCCCCCCAAATTTCCAATGAACCCTATTTCACCCCCTGCTCATTTGACAATTATTAAATAACTTTTATGGATTGGATTGCATGGGTCTTATGTTAATTTGTGAGCCAAACTTTGTTTCATATTAAGAGAATGTCATGTATGGTCTGTTAAGAGCTAGTTGCTAATAATCGCTGCATACAGGATGAGCTTCTTCAACAGGGGCATTCATGGCAGAAACAATAGGGGACAATAGTGACAAAGGAAGAATTGCCTCTCAAAGTGGAAAATATGGATTTTGATTATGTGTTTATAATTGATTTATTGAGGACAGTGCACTGCAACAAGTTTTGGACAACAAACTATTTTTTGGAATATTGTGGATATTTACATGTTTTGGATATAATTTGAAATATTTCTGATATTTAAATTTCAAATGTTGGAAATAATTATGGGAGCCACAAGGAGGCATGTGTTTAATTGGTTGTCTAATTATGCTTATTTTTGTTAATAAATAAAAGGGAGTCACAAGGGGTCCCACCTACTTAGTTATTATTTAATAAAAGACCCTTAATTATTATTATTATTATTACTTCCCCTAAACTAAAATTAGTTAAGTTTTAATTAACTTAACTAAATGAGGTAGTTGAACTACTTCAACTGATTTGGAATGCATAAAAGCCAAATGAGAAGGAAGAACAAGGGGATAATAGAAGGAGAAAGCATATTAAGGTTTGCTCTTGAGTTTTATTGAGATAGTTCAGTTTTCATTCATTCTTCAATTCATTAAAGGCCTAATTCTCTTTTTGACAGTAGGGTCCTATTTTAGACAGCAAGGTTCAAAGTTGAACCATATCATTTAGATGCTTGTTTCAGAGGTGTTGATCTATCTTTGATAGTCTGTGTAGACTTGTTTGTTTATGAATTGAGTTTCATGACTAATAAAGGATATTGTGCAAAGTCAAGTGGGAAGCAATCTGTGGCAAGCTGATCCAAATTTTAAAGTTCAGTTTTTACTTCTTGTCAAAGTCCATTTGTATGGTTTTCATCAGGGATATCTAAGTTTGACCTTGGTCCATGCCCCCATAGGGATTTTTGTAAAGAGAAAGATACTTTTTATTTCTTGGAATGAAATAAAGTGATTTCTATTATGTCTCATTTGTGTTAATATGTGACTTGGTATTTTTGGTTTTGATCTCCACATTTACTTTCTTCAATCTATATATGTTCATAAAATTATATAAAACTGTTATATTTTGCAACAATCTTTTTATTTAAAAAATCAGCCTAAGCCCTTGTAATTAATACTTATGGGTTGGGAAATACATTTTGAGGCTATAAACATAGGGTAATATTCTCGACTATCTTGCCTTAGCCAAGCAAGATTCGAAAATGCTTGAGTAAGATAAATTCATATCTTTTCCTCAGCAAAGTATTTGACATTTTTTTGGCCTACAAATCCCTTGTAGAAAAACAATATAGACATCAACTTCAGAAGTTAAGAATAGATGATGGAGGCAAATATGTTAACAACAAATTTACAACTTACTACACTATACAAGGAATTCAAATGAAACATACTATTCTACATACACCACAACAGAATGGTGTTGCCGAGACAAAGATACACACATTAAAAGAAAAGCTAAAGTGTATGATCCAGCCTAAGGGATTAAGCCCTTATTTTTGGGTGGAAGTCATTAATTGTGAAATTTACATAGTTAGTTAATCACACTCCTACAAAGGATTTAAAGGAGATAACAACAAAAAAAGTATGGAGTAATTTTAAATCGGGTTTAAGCTACTTTCGTTTTTTTAGTAGTGAAGCATTGTCTCATGTTTCTGATGAGAAAAGGAAAGCATTACAATATCAGAGTGAGAGGTGCATTTTTGTTGGACACACTAAATATGTCAAAGGTTATAACCTTCTTTAACCTCATTCAAATGAAATTATTATTAGGAGAGATGTCAAGTTTGATAAAGGTTTCTCAACCTATCCTAATTTGACATTTGTGTTATCTTTGGCCTACAAACCATCTTCAATAAATGTGTCATCGTCTATTCCCAACTTTTCTACTAGTGCTTCTCCTCCAATTGGGTCCATTGAATATGAAGCTACACTAGCATGATAGCTTCGTAGATGGGTACATACAACATAAGAAGTGGATGGTGATATTATTGGTGATCCTTTATATCAACGTTGTACATGTTCACAGTTCCAACGAACCTCCTCTCTTTTGTTTAATGTTTTAGAGACTCATGATATATAAATTTTTGTATAAGTTTCTGGCCATCCAAATTGAGACACGTAAATGAATGAAGAATATTGTTCCTTCTTGGAAAATGATACTTTGGATCTTGTGCCTCTTTCAATAAGAAGAAAACTTGTCAAATGTAAATGGGTGTATAAAACTAAGTATGCATCATATGGAAGTGTTGAAAGACATAATTCTTGGTTAGTTTCCAAATGAATTTCTCAAGTATAAGGAATTGACTATAATGAAACCTTTTCCTATGTAGCCAAAATGAAATCCATCCACCTTGTTCTATCCCTTGCAACTTTATATAAATGGAAGGCACATCAGATAGATGTTAAATCTTCCTTCTCGCATGGGGATTTATATGAATAAATTTGCATGGAACAACCCCTTAGCTATATTCAAAACGAATCTAGTCTTGTTTGCCACCTTAATAAATCTCTCTATGGCCTTAAGAAAGCTCCTGAGGCTTGGTATGTTAAAATGGATAGCTTTCTTCTTGACATTGACTTTTCTAGATGTCATTCTGACCCCACTGTCTATACCAAGAAAGTGGGTAACCATCTCATAACACTTTTCCTTTATGTTGATGACCTTATTCTCACTGGTAGAGACCCAAACTTTTGACCCATATGAAATTCAACCTTAGTAAGAAATTTGAAATGAAATACTTAGGACATTTACATTATTTTTCTAGCCTCCAAATCTCGCAAACCTAGGAAGGAATTCTTCTTTCCTAGTCTAAGTATGCATAAGACCTTCTTCACTTCTTTCACATGGAAGATTGTAAACCAACCCCATCTCCTTCTAATATGGAGTTAAAATTGTTGCCACCTATACTACACCATAAGTAGATGCCACTTTGTATTGTCAGTTAGTCGATATCCTTTTGTATTTGACTCATATCCATCATGATATTTCCTTTGTTGTTGGTCTTGTTGCCCGATATATGAAAAAATCCCATGAAATCCATTAGAAATAAATAAAAAGGATACTTTGGCATATCCAAGGTACAATTTAGTTTGGGATACATTATTGTTCAAGGGGGACTCCTTTGTTGGTACGTTTCACTGAATTTGATTAGGTTGGAAACCCTAATGATAAGAAGTCTACTACAGGTTATGTTTTTAGACTTGGTTTCAAATTTTTCACTTGGGCTTGTAAGAAACAACATGCCATTGCTCTTTCTTCCATAGAAATAGAGTATTGAGTAGTTGTTGCTGCAATTCAAGAATTCTTATGGCTTTGATAGATCCTTTTAGGGTTTGGATTCCAACAACAACATATGACCACCCTCAAGTGCATTAATCAAAGTGCCATTCATCTCTCCAAAGATCCATATCAACACCAGCACAACAAACAAATTGATGTACACATGCACTCATTATAAAGATTCTTCGAGATCGCATTCTTGAAGTTCTCTATTGCCTTATAGATGATTAAGTTGTAAACATTTTCAAAAAGACTCTTATAGAAGTGAAGCTTCCCAAACCTCGATCTATGTTAGGAGTTTGGGAGGTTGTCATTAAGTGAGGATATGCTCTAATGCCTCCTTTCTTCTCATATTGTGTCACCTTTGTAAATTGTTCGATCCTATTCCAAGTTGTTCTTAATGCAGAATGTTAGGATATTTAAACACTTAGGAGTTAGTTAAGATCAACTTGGTCTAATGTGTCTTTAGGTAAAGTGTATTTATTTAGTGTGATTTTGTAACTAACTAATCCGACAGTCATGATTATGTTCTAAAAATAAAGTAATCCAATAGTTCATCTTCTCCTCGATACTAATGGCATTTGATCTATGGCTTCGCACCCGATTGGACCATTATCTATATTTATTGAGCATGGAGGGTTATTTGTTGATGATCGATTGAGAAAGATTTATATATGTAAACTATTTTGTTTTTACATTAATATATTGTCTCATGTGGCCACATTGGTTGGGGTCATGGACTATTTACCCCTTTGAGGGTTTTAGCCACGTAATACATTAGTGTACTAATATTTGATTTGTTTGTGTAAGTAGTTTCCTTAAGGTATTTAACCTATGTAGATATAATGTGTGTATCAAACAAATTATTCATTAACATTGATCATCCCAACCTAAAACACCTATTGACACATGGTAATTTAATATAGGAACAACAAAAGTGTATTGCTAGGCTCTAAGCTTATGAATGCGAGATCATCTATAAGAAGGGTAAGGAGAATATTATCATTGATTCCTTATCTTAGTGTGATGAACCCACCACATTTAACTCCCTATAATTTGGCTAACCTTCTTGGGTAGAAGAGCTCATCACAAACTACATACGTGATACTCCTACAAATTAGCTTCAACAAGGCATTTTGGATAGTAACAAGGGCCTAGATTCGACAATTAGGAAGGGCATTATCCTATTAAAAAATAACGTCTATTTTTAGCTTGTAACTCCTCTTATTACACAAGATCTTCAATATGAGCATGCCTCTTTGTCGACTATTAATGTGGATTTCCACAAACTTAAATAAATGTCTCCCACAATTTCTATTGGGAAAAAACGAATCACGATCTTGAGTGATTTGTGGTCAAATGTGACACTTGCTAGCCTAATAAGGTGGAGACTAGTCCTTACCCCTCTCTTCTCTAGAATAAGTCCATACCCAACCAAAATTAGGAAGAGGTATACATGGAATTCATCATTGACTTACCAGTCTCTACACGTAATGATGTATCTTTGTGGTGGTTAATTATTTAATTATTCCCATTTCATTCCATTGACTATTGAATTACAACTTCAAGGGTCAGTGATTTATTCTTTCATAATGTTTATAAGTTAATCAACTTCCCCATTGATTATTCACAATCAATTTATATCGAGTGAGATTTTCTTTTCTCTTGTCTCGCTTGTACATTGGCATTACCTCCCTACACTCTTCATTGAACCATGGGTTCATTGGGAAATTGTTTGATGATTCCCTTCCTTTCCCTAGTTTCTTAGCATTGTATCTTTCCAATGTTGTTTGGATTGCCTCCATTAGCTTCTTTCCTATGTCTATTGTTTAATTCATGAAATCTGGTTTGGAGGTGATTCTTTCAATTTCTTCTATTAAGATTTTTGTATTTTCCCTAGTAAGGGTTGTTTCTCTTTGTGGTACTTGTGTATTGGTACATTGTCTACCCAACCTCCTTTTTGTCCACTTAATCTCTACAAACAACATTTCGTGGTCCGATGGCATCTTGTCATGGAAATTGCAAATAGTGAAATATACTATCTTGTATATTATGTTAATTGGAATCTGTTGGCGACGGAAGTCACTCCTGGATTGCTTGCAGGAGAAAATCCCATCGGCCATCAGTTTTTATGTCACGGTTTGTTTAAAAGGGGTGATCAAATGGAGGAAAACTCAGAATGATATCGTCTCAACTCAGAAACTAGGCCAGGCATGCATGGACGAATGAGGTCTTGATAAACTTCAAACAATGGGTCGTAGTAAAGGGGTGAGTAGGGGGGAAGACTTGCATTAGAAGAGCGCGAAGATCTATCACAAACATCCGGTTGGTAACAGACTGGAGAAGAAAGCATTCAAATGAAAAATCCTTTTACATCCAAACACAGAAAACCAGAGGGCACAACAATGTCACAACAAATCCTTTATCATAACAAGATTGTTCAATCCACGCGAATCCTTCGACTGTGGACTCTCTGGCATGAGATGAAATATAGACGGAGAAGAAAATTGTTTGTCATAAACCAAGAAATCTCAAACACAGAGGCATAACCAGGAAACCAAAATATTTGCTGAAACTTTACAGTCGGGAGCTTAGCTCTACCATCGATAGATACAAAAATGGCGAAAACGCCTACATATACTCAGAAAAATCAACAGCAGCGGAACCAAGACAATGCATTGAAAGCTTTGCGTCTGCATGGCTTCTGACAGTCATCCTTCTGAAGGGTCATGCAACTTAAGTCAGACGCAATCTAATTCTTTGACAGTTCCAATGGCGAATCGACGTGCCTTTAATTCATGGTCGTGCTTTCCCATTATGGCGGAGACGATGTCTAACCACCACCAACCGCTTCAATAACTGCTTTCTTGGGATTGAGGATGATCTGGCCAACTCAGCGCTTCAGGACGTGGCGGACCTCACCCGCCGTCACCTAGAATAATTGACTGGCTCAAAGGATATGCGTGGAGGCCAACACGGAAGGTGGGGCACGGGAGTGGAGTGATGGGGCCGAAACTGTGAGGGCGTGGAAGAAGTGGCAAGGTGTGCGGCGGATGACAGAGGATGGTTCATGGCGAAAGACCTCAGGAGGAAGGGGGGAAAATGGGAGATAATGAACTCTCCTTTTGGGTGAGGGGCCGACGTGGAAAGGAGCGGGGCATGTGGCCAGCAATGAGTGGATGACGAGAAGGAGGGAGGACCACGCGAACCAAAGCGGGGAGGTGGATGGATGACGCGCGGCAGCAGGAGAGAGGTGGAAAGGAAGATGACATGACGGGAGGAGGGCCCACGCAGGTTAAAGGCAGGGTAGCTGAGAGGGATGAGGCCATCCATGAGCCTTTGATCCGAGCTCCTCGATCGTGGTCATCGGAGAGCTGCGCCCACGATTCTGGACCCCCCTTCTGCTTAAAGGTAGAAAGGCGAGGGGGGTCCGGAATCCAACATGCACCGTCGATCCGAAAGCGCTGACGCCTGTCGTCTAGATCCATATGTTGTTTATTATGGATTCCAGACCCCCCCCCCGCTTAAAGTTAGAAAGGAGGGGGGGTCCGGAATTCGCTGTGCGCCGTTGATCCGGGCGCACAAATCCCAGCCGTCCAGAATTGTTTTTCGTTTAACACAGACGCATTCACGCCCAAAACTTAGGACAAGTGGGTTTTAACCCATTCTTTTACATTCTAACCCCCTTACAAGAAATATCGCTAACATTTGGCTCCATGGGGGATAGAGTCGTCCCTGTGATGCTCTAAGAACTCTTTTGCAGATTCAGTGCCTTTGTTGTTGGGCTATGGAGTCATTTATTAGTCTGAAACACAAAACAGAAACAATATTTACAAAACAAAACAAAAAAGAGCCAACTGTGGCTCACAGAAAGCACTTTTTTAAGAAATGCCCATTGACTGGGCCACTAAAAACTTCATTGCCTTCCAGATCCTGCAACCTGTAAGTGTTATTTGAGAATACTTCAAGGATCTTGAAAGGCCCGAACCAGAGGGCATCAAATTTACTGTGTTTGCCCCTGTCCTGCCTGGGTGCGTCCCACTTGAGTACCAGGTCACCCTGCTTGAATCCTTTCTTTTTACTCTTCCTGTCAAAGGCCTTCTTGATCTTCTGCTGATGATGGTAGGCTTTGTCCAAGACCTGCTCTCTGATCTCCTGAACTTCCACCATCTGGTGAATTCTCCTGAGCACATGGTTAGGTTCCCCCTCAAATTCCTGGAGGAGATTTGCCACAGGTAAGGCGAGCTGAGTAGGGAAAACAACCTCTATTCCATAAACCAGTTGGAAAGGTGAGATGCCCAGTGATTTCTTTGTTGTTACCCGATCAACCCAAAGAGCAAATTTGAGCTTTGAGTCCCAGGCTTTTTTATTGTCCTCCAGTAGCTTTTTGATGAGCTTGATTAGGCTTTTATTGGAGGACTCTGCCAGTCCATTTCCTTGAGGATAGTAGGGAGTGGAGTGAATTAGTGCAATCTGGAACTGTTCACAGAATTTGACCAGAGGCTCAGACCTGAAGGGGGAGGCGTTGTCAGTGATGATCCTGCTTGGGCAACCAAATCTGACTATGATGTCCTCCAAGAGGTTGATGATCACTTTGTGAGACGTACTCCTGGTAGGGACAACCTCTATCCACTTGGTAAAATAATCAGTTGCAGTGAGGATCCATCTGTGTTGGCCACTTGAGGGAGGATGAATCTCTCCAATGAAATCCAATCCCCACTGCTGAAAGGGTGCCAAAACTACTACAAGCTTTAATGGCAGAGATGTGAGTTGTTTCTTACCTGAGAACCTCTGGCATTTGATGCAAGCCCTGACTTTCCTACAGACATCAGGAAATAAGGTGGGCCAGTAATACCCAGCTCGAAGGATCTCGTGAGTTGTGGTCTTCCAGAAATAATGCCCGCCGCATATACCACTATGGAAATCGGTCATGACCTTCTGGGCTTTCTGCGGGTCCAGACACCTTAGCAATATTCCCAGAGGGTCTTTCCAATACAAGTCTTGGTCAATAAGGCAATATCTGACTGCTTTGAGTTTTAGATCCCTGGCCTTACTTTTTTCCAATTCATCAGGGGCCTTCAATTCTTTCAGAAAGTACAAGATGTCCTTGTACCAGGGGCATGCTGTTAATGGTGTGATGGTCTGAGAATCCTTGTCGGATGACTCAGCTCGCTCATTCATGAAGTTAATCCCCAAAGTCTTACAATTAGATTCAGCCAGCAGCTTGGCTAAACCTTGCCCCTTTATCAACTTGGTGGGCTTAATCTCCAGGTCAAATTCCAGGATCTTGGCGATCCATTTACCCCTTCTTCCGTCTATGTCAGGCTGTATAAGAATGTCCTTCACAGAGGTTGAAGGGACATATGTGGTGATCTTTGAATGCAAGACGTAGACTCTGAAATCTTTGAGGGCTTTCACCAAGGCATAGGCCTTCTTCTCCATGATCTCGTATCGCAGTTCTGCATCTCTCAGCGCCTTGCTAATGAAAGAAATAGGTTGTTCTTGCCCTTCATCATTTTTCCGCAACAAAACTGCCGCTATTGTATCACAGGAAGCAAAAGAAAATATCAGAAAGTCTTTGGAATAATCGGGACTGGCTAGCACAGGTGCTTCAGTCAACGCCTTCTTTATTTGGACAAAAGACTCTCTGGGTTCAGAAGTCCATTTTATTTCATGGTCCTTCCTGAGCATGGCCATAATATGTTTCACCAATTCAACAAAATTTGAAACGAACCTCCTCAGGAAATTAATCCTCCCCAAAAATGCCTGAACCTCTTTCTTAGATCTGGGAAGTGACAGGGCCTGAATTGCTTCTACCCTGTCAGGATCAATTCTCACCCACTCTGCTGATACTATATGGCCTAATAGTTTACCCTCCTGCATAGCAAACAATGATTTTTTGGGGTTTAAAGATAGGCCATACCTCCGACACTTCAAGAAAACTCTTTTTAAGTGGCAACGGTGCTCTTTATCAGTCTTGGAGAAGACTGTGATGTCGTCCAGATAAATCACCACGAATTTATATTTTTCTCCGATGAAGGCTATGTCCATGGCTCGCTGAAACGTTGCTCCTGCATTCATCAGCCCGAAAGGCATTTTGGCATACATGAATGTGCCCCAAGGGGTGGTGAAGGTTGTTTTTTCCCTGTCCTCAGGCATGAATGATATCTGATTGTAGCCAGAGAAACCATCAATCATGGATATTCTGGAAGCACCGGTGACCTTCTGTAATATGTGCTCCATGTTCGGTAGGGGGTAATTATCCTTCCTTGAGCTTCTGTTCAGGTTTCTGAAATCAACACAGAGTCTGATTTTGCCACTTTTATTTCTTACTGGGACCAAATTGGCTACCCAGTCAGAATATCTCAAGGGGACAATAATCTGGGCATCCAGCAGCTTTTTCACTTCCCTCTCCATGACGGGTAGCAACAGGGGATTTATCTGTCTCAGCTTCTTCTTGAATGGCTTGGCCTCTTCTTTCAGTGGGATCTTGTGCTCAATGAATGATGTGTCATATGTCTTGAGATCTTCGTAGGTCCATGCAAACACATCAGCAAACTCTCTTAGCAACTTAGTATACTCGGCCCTCTGCTCCTCAGTCAAACTCTTTGACAGCTTGACCAATTTGGGCTCCTCAGGTGTGCCTATGTTGCACTCAGCTGTATCAGCATCATCACCTGAGATTCTTCCCCTTACTGCCACGTCATTTCCATCGAACAATCTTTCTAATGGGATCAGACCTCTTGGTATGTGATTGCTCGGTAGTTGAATAATCTGGTGGTTAGCCATTTTATTCAAAAACTCCTTAGGGTGGTGGTCACCTTCCACGTCAGGATCCTCATCTATGTGTGACGCAGAAAAGTCATCAATGGATTGGAGGAATTTCTCGATCTCCGGATCATCTTCAAACACCTTCCAATGTTTGACATTGTCTAGTACAGAGGGTCTGTATCTTATTTCTACATCGGACCCAGTAGTGGGCAGCGCAGGAACTTCGAGCAGACTAGCTGAGAAGGCTAGGAAATCGGCTGGAACATTTTCTTCCCTTGGAATGAAAGAGATGTTGAAAGCCAAGAAGAAACTATCAATCAGATCCCATACCTCGTTCCTGTAATTCTTGAGACGGGGGTGCTTGGTCTGATAAACGTTTTTGACTTGCTAGACAATCAGTTCTGCATCTCCAAACACAGCCATCTCCTTTATTCCCATCTCCTTTGCAGCTCTTAATCCCAGAACTAGGGCTTCATATTCTGCCACATTGTTGGTGACTTCAAATTCCAACTTGTATGACAGAGATATGGTCTCTTGAGAAGGGGATTTGAATACCACTCCGACACCTGCACCTATACTAGAAGAAGCTCCATCAAAGAACATCTTCCAAACAGAGGTGGTAGGAGGGGTGTTCTCCTGATTAAGACTGAGCTTCTTTCTAATCTGCAAAGGAGCCTCAGGGGTGTTGGTAAGCTGTAGTAAACTGGAGCCTAAATTAGTGTCCAAAGCGTAGATGGGATGATTGGTTGGGTTGGCTTCATCGCTGACTATGTAGGCCAGTTGGGCTTCTCTGTACAATATCCTATGTTCCCCTCCAAAGACTGGAATGGTGGCATATGTGAGATCCATCTGCAGGGTTCCCCCCAGTATTTTAATCCAAGATCTTGACAACAACATGCCAAACTTGGGGGGAACATCAACTACCACAATATCCATGACCATACTCTTCATGGGCAGCTGAAACAAGGAGACTACTAGGTCCTTAATGACTCCCAAACATTGCACCCTCCTAGAGTCAAAAGAATAGAGGTCATGATAGGATCGGGTGACTTCTAGTCCCAATTCTTCCATAACAGTTTTGGGCATGAGGTTGTGGGAGGCCCCTGAATCCATAAGGCAATTATGAAGCACTTTGTCATGTATGTTCAGGGATGTGTAGAAGGGAGGGGATGAATCATCTCTGTCTTCTACCATGGGACCTAAGACAACTGCATGCCTTTCATCTTGGAGGTTTATGGAGTCTGTGAGAGGGTATGAGGCTTCGGACTTCAACAGCTCAGAGAAACATTTTTTGAATTCCTCATGTTTGATAAGTTCAGTGAGGGGCACAGGGATCCTGATCTTTTGAATCTCATGTTCGAAATTGAAAGAAGACATGGGCTTTGGGATTTCTCTAATTTCAGGAACATGATTATGGATAATGGGAGAAAGAGGTTGAGCTTTCTTACCTCTGTGACTGTCTGATGCTTCATTAGCAGGGTGCTCTACTCTGGAGGATTGCTCCGAAACATCAGGTACTGCTACCCTTTTGTCGGACCTCAGGTTGTACCTGCCTCGGCCACTACTAGCTTTGTCTCCCTTGCTCAATTCATTTAGCTGACTGTTTAGGAGAGACTCCTCATACGTTGATTGGGTCAGATGAGGGAAAGGGGAAGTGACTTCTAAGCTGTGGATTTTAGGCTCAGGGTCGTCTGCTTCTCTTTCTTGTTCATCGACCACAAAGTTGTTCTGGAAGGGAGCCTGAATTCTTTGGTCGTCTCTGTCTCTCTCCTTCTCTCTGTGCATAGCTGGAGGAGTAAAATTAGTTGGCCTTCTGAAACCTCCTCTGTTCTCGGTGGTTTGAGGGCCCTTGTTCATTTTTTTCCTTTCCACCTTTAATCTCTCCATCTCTTATTTCAGAAATCTCATTACCTGGGTCAGCTCATTCGCTTGAGGGCGAGGCAGTGATGGGCCAGAAGTTGAGGCTTCTGATTTTCCCTTTCTTCTGTCTGCATCGGCCTGGTTCCTCAGTCTGTCAGCTGCTAGTATATTGGATTCCACTTATATAGCTGCATCTTGCATCTGAGCTAAAGAGGTGGCTCTTCTTTCTCTTAATAAAAGACAGAATTCAGGGTCAAATGCACCAGCATAGGAAATTTGAGCAGATGCTTCAGAGGGCTTTACTTCTGCAGGAATCTTGTTATACATCTTATTGAATCTTTTGTAGAAGTCAAAGATCGACTCTCCTTCCTGCTTTTTCAGAGACCCAAACTCAGTCATGTAATATATGTAATATTTTCTATCTCCCCACTGCCTCAGGAAAACAGTATTCAGAGCTTCAATCCCAGCAATAGATCCAGGGGCCAGTCCCCTAAACCATTTTCTAACTTCACCATCCAAGCTCTGAACAAAGACCCTCATCCAGACATCTTCATTTTCAATGTTCAAATTGTTTGCATAACTGTAGAAATCAGCCAGGTGCTCTTCTGCAGTTATGTCTCCTTCCCCGGTGAACTTGGGCATGTACTTCAAGTAGTCTCCAGTAGGGAGAGGATTCATAGGATGAGGTAGGATTAAGGGAGGATATCTAGCAGCGACTATGGCATCCATTCTAGTCGGAGGGGGATTAACACCAGCCATAGGGATATTAGGTGGAGGAGAACTAGGAGGAGAAGGAGTGTGACCGGGAGATGTCGGGAAAAAGGTTCTGATGGGAGATGAGGGAGAAAATAGAGAGAAGTCTAATGGACCAGAATGCACAGCTGCTTCTCTCTGTGCAATAGTAGTAATAAACAGAGGTGTAGTGAAACCCTCTGAGAAATGTTGGTTTGGAGACACAGCTTCCAGGGAAGGGGGAGTGACAAGGATCTCTCCCTCTAACACTAGACCAGGAGGAGAAAATTCAGCAGGAACACTCCCGAAATTCAGAAAACGAGAAACCTCAGAGGGAGGGTGACTAGGAAGCTGAGAGGAAAAAATTGGGGTCTTTACAGAAGGAGGTGGGGAAATACCTATTCCGGTGATGGAAACTTCTTTCACAGAGATCTTTCCCTTTCTACGCGCTTCTTCTGAGTCAGCTTCAGGTGTCGCTAGAGGCAAGTGTGGATTAGACCTCGTGTGTCTGCCCCTCGAAGCCACAGTTGATAGAGCAGGTTCTCCCCATCGGACTCGTCACAATGGAGTCGCCAGGTGCACAGTAGCAATCTTCAAGTTCTGATATCTTATGCACCTTCAGAATCAGTTGATCTTTGTCGTTCAAATCTGTGGAAAATATTCAACTTCGTCCCCGGCAACGGCGCCAGAAATGTTGGCGACGGAAGTCACTCCTGGATTGCTTGCAGGAGCAGAGCCCGACGCCCATTAGTTTTTATGTCACGGTTTGTTTAAAAGGGGTGATCAAATGGAGGAAAACTCAGAATGATATCGTCTCAACTCAGAAACTAGGCCAGGCATGCATGGACGAATGAGGTCTTGATAAACTTCAAACAGTGGGTCGTAGTAAAGGGGTGAGTAGGGGGGAAGACTTGCATTAGAAGAGCACGAAGATCTATCACAAACATCTGGTTGGTAACAGACTAGAGAAGAAAGCATTCAAATGCAAAATCTGTTTACATCCAAACACAGAAAACCAGAGGGCACAACAATGTCACAACAAATCCTTTATCATAACAAGATTGTTCAATCCACGCGAATCCTTCGACTGTGGACTCTCTGGCATGAGATGAAATATAGACGGAGAAGAAAATTGTTTGTCATAAACCAAGAAATCTCAAACACAGAGGCATAACCAAGAAACCAGAATATTTGTTGAAACTTTACAGTCGGGAGCTTAGCTCTACCATCGATAGATACAAAAATGGCGAAAACGCCTACATATACTCAGAACAATCAACAGCAGTGGAACCAAGACAATGCATTGAAAGATTTGCATCTGCATGGCTTCTGACAGTCAGCCTTCTGAAGGTTCGTGCAACTTAAGTCAGATGCAATCTAATTCTTTGACAGTTCCAACGGTGAATCGACGTGCCTTTAATTCATGGCCGTGCTTTCCCATTATGGCGGAGACGATGTCTAACCACCACCAACCGCTTCAATAACTGCTTTCTTGGGATTGAGGATGATCTGGCCAACTCAGCGCTTCAGGACGTGGAGGACCTC
>ML812918.1:144725-155703 GCA_009831015.1 Picea engelmannii | reverse complement strand
TTAGAGCATCGTACATCTTCTTCGATGAGTCAAGATGGGAGATGTAGGGTATCAAGTGGTCTTTTATGGAATCCACTATGATACTCATGGCATTGATGTCAACGTCTTTGAACTTCTCCATAGCTACAACGTTCTGCGGTTCCCTCTCTTCTCCTTCTTTAAACTCTGGCTTTACGATCTTTCCTTTCACAATATCCAACACTTTATTCTTAGCAAGGATGAGGTCAATCCTTGTCTTCCATGCTCTAAAGTTAGAGGCTCCATCTAGCTTGTTCTCAAATTTCATAGAATTCGTCATGGCTTGCTTGACTTGGTCAAACCCTAGATTTGACCGGAAATCCAAACTTCACGTCTTGGCCTTCTGAGAGTACCAGGAGATGCGTTGGGCTAGGGCACACTGATCTATCTAGAGATTAGGTCAATCTCGTCACTTAAGGTGCCCCGACAAGAGGTTTAGGGTTTCTGCAACTGCTTCTACTGGTAACCCTAGCTGCAGTGCTTTTGGAAGTTGCTCCTGCTAGTAACCCTAGCGGTAGTTCCTCAATGAGCTCAATGTCTAGCGGTTATGTTTCCTTCCAGCGTTTTAGGCTGACTAAAGGGGTGTGGGCCCATAACCTATTAGAATATAGAAGATGGTGTGCTGGTTTTACCATTGACGATACCCTCGTCACCCAACCACAGGCCGAAGCCTCCCTCCGAGCACCTTAACCTTGACTGAGAATTCCTCCGGAAGCAAACCCTAGGCTAGATAGACAAACAAAGATTAGTGCATCAATCCCCAAGGATAGCGCATCACAAAAGATTGATCAGATGTTCCAAACCCTAGCCAAGAGATATCCAAGCCAATACTGGAACTAGCTGTTGTTGCAGCTGCACCTGCAACCCTCCTCCAAACCTGTGCACCAGACTGCAACTGTAGTGCGCACCAACTGGGAAACTGCAATTCTGAGATGCTGTCAAATGAGAACTGGCGCCCTGTATTTATAGTAATCCTACCAGTTTGTTGGGGTCGACTTCTCCTTCTGGGTATGTGTCTGTTCAGTATATTATTATTAATTATGGCTGACTTCTTCTCTTGGAGGCTAATAGCCTAATATAAATTTTCTTCTTGAGCCGGCAAGGCTTCTAGGGTTATTAGCCAACTCATTAGGGTTTCTCTTGCTTTTCGGAGTCTTCTATTCTCGTCAGGTTCACACATGGGGGTAAATACCTCCTGCAGCTACCATAATATTAACACCACTCGCATGGGAAATCCCTTGAGATTTTGACAACCCCTGTAAATTAAGAAAATGCTTAGTCCATGATTCATACATGTGTGCATACTTGTTTATATGCATATTGGGTACATCTAGACCTATTTGGAATGCACATTTCCATAAATGTCAATCGCTTAGCCTTCTCTAATGCCTACTAAGATTATGGATTCTCATTAATGAACGAAGAAAGTTCATATGGAAGCTAGTTCAAAATTAGGTTCCATATTATCCATCTATATAAAAACGCCATGGGGATGTATTACACAAGGAGAAAAAATAGCAAGGTTACGCTGCCAAAATTCCATTAAAGAGATAAAGAACCATTATTCATATCCCTTCATTGCTTGAGTTTCTTTCCATCTTGTTACTTGCTTGTCTCTCTTTGTATCCATTCACAAAGAATCTTGCTACCCTCATATACCAGATTTGGAGATTGAGCATACAAGGAGGTAAAAGGACCCTCCCATGGAGAGCTTTGGAGCTCACTTGCTATGACAAACTCTCTCGAGGTGTTGCATTATAAGTTATTGCTTCAGTCATTGGAATAAATCAAGTATTCTTTAGTTCCTCCAATAATTGTTTTGTAAATTCTATTTGCTATCCAATTCGGAGTTTGGTAATTGCATTATTTACATTTTTCTATTAAGATAAAGAAAGACAATATTTGTATGAGTCTCGTGTCCTTTCATTTGCTAGGTTAGGGTTTTTTACATACTCATATAACACATTACCCACAACAACCATTACATATAACAATGTTTTGCATGTTACACAAGTGTAGAACTCTTGGCCATAATGTGTGAATTCCTTATTAACACTCATTGATTCTCTTTTCCAAATCCTTTGTTCTTCAATAAACCATAAGGAATGTGTGTTTTCTATAAAACTCACTTTATGAAGGTTTCCTATTCTTCCATTAAGTTACCTACAAACATTATGTCTCTGTTTTTTTTTTTTAAATCTGCTCTCATTACATTATGTTTCTTTAAAAAAAATCTGTTCTGCTCTCACTTAGTAACTTAGTATGTGTAAAAGCAAAAACAAATTACCTCCACTTAGTATGTTGTAAGAAGCTTTGTTCACACCATAAAATAAATATATTTCACCTAAAAATCCATTATTTGTAGTTGTGATTAATAGTATTTTGGAGTGATTAGAATATCTTAATAGAATTGAGAGTACAATGCCTACTCTAGACCACTGAAACCAAAGTAGAAAGTAAAGCTCATGGTTAATACGAAGAGGTGAATAAAAAACATAAGCAATAAGTGGGAACCACATATATATATCTTAGTGCTCAAGGCTTAACGTTGATACACATGAGAGGATAGGCTCTTCATGATATTTCAATAATGGTTTGCAAGAATATTGGATTTTTAATGTACATGAGAGGATAGGCTCTTCATGATATTTCAATAATGGTTTGCAAGAATATTGGATTTTTAATGTGTATACGTAAGAGCATATGGTACAGAAGATTGATTCTTCTTCCTTAAATGTTGTAAAAACAGGTGTCTGATGGGACCAATTTCACATCCATGTCCATTGATGAGTCCCACAGATCCACCCAATGGTCCATTTGTCAATTTTTTTATCCCTACCTTGGTTTCATCCATGTCCATTGATGAGTCCCACAGATCCACCCAATGGTCCATTTGTCAATTTTTTTATCCCTACCTTGGTTTTTGTTGGTCCTCAAGGGACTGGTAATAATGAAGCTTTTACACATCAGAAATGGATGTATACACAATATCAATATCCCTCAGTGCTCTCTATCATATCATGAACGACTCTCTTCAAAAGGAGACCATTGGACTGACCTGTGACAGCTTCATTAGATTGGACTGATATTTTGCATGTTGGCTCTTCAGGGAGTCTATAAATTTTTAAAGAGATACATCTGGATCTTCTCAACTACTAATCAGTACTTGAGAATATAAAATTATGACACTACAACACTGTGACAGACGAGACGAGTCTGGCGTGTGGAGGAGAAGAAAGGCAAAACCGCGTACTGTGACCCACAGACAAAAGTAGGCCTTTTTTTACATTGTCATCCCGTGGTCCATGCAGATGAAGACAAACGTCTCTTCCCACAATCACAGGCCGTCACTCTTCAAATCCCAGCAATTAACTTATGTGTGTAAGCATGACGAGACTCTGACGTCATCAGGGATGTTTGAAATTTGTATGGCTGGAAATTCATTGTTGTAAATTTTGAATTATACAGATTATCTGACGTCATCAGGGATGTTTGAAATTTGTATGTCTGGAAATTCATTGTTGTAAATTTTGAATTATCCATATTATCAAAGTTTTAATTTTAATTACGCATAAAGGTTTACATTTATTGATAATGGGTATATTTAATAATTTTTTAATCATAAATTTCAATAGTATGGTTATCAAGTGAAGATGCTAGCATATTTTTAGTAGGCCTTCCAAATTAATGAACGAGATATTATGTTTATAACTTTTTAGCATTTTTAAAAGTTTCCTTTAACCTGTTTACTTTTTAACATTTACTTAATATGATTAAGAAATTACTGGGTGACTATCTAATTGCCACGTTCAAATGATTACAAACTTAATTGAAATTACAAATTTACTCCATTATTAACTTTTTATCATTTTACAGTATTAGATTTATATATAGCAGCCGCATAATTACAATAGTTTAGCCTTTCCGCTTTCACCAACAGTAACTTATTGGTCTATCAAACCTTAGAAAAATAAGTTACTCTGAATCGATTCCAAAATCTTTTACATAAAAAAAAAAACTTGAAACTAAATTTTATTTGACTCCATAATTTTATATCTAAAACGCTGCAGCCGGCCATTAATATTTTCAGAGTTTTCAAAGGCGCCGACTTCCCTGCCATTGATGTTATCAGAATTTTCAAAGCAATGGAAAGTCCGACTAAATATTCTCCGACGGCGTCCCCGGTGATCACATGCATGACCGGACCCCACGTGCTTCCTTCCTCCCTCCCTCACGCAACCCCAACTTTATCGCTCTCACTGTTACATCGATGTGCGTAACGCAGCTTTCAGTGATCACATGGGCGGGCCCAGCTGAAACATTTCATGTCAACGCCCAACAACTACCAAGCTTATAATAATGGCCGCTAAAACAATAACGTGTCGATGCGCTGTATCTTTGTTTTTTTGTTACCCGCGTTTTCTCTCTCCGCTTTGACACGGCTTTGACCGTGACAATTAATGCTGACTTTCCAATTTCTTATCCGTACGGAAGTCAGATTCTGCTGTTTGACCACACAGTCTGACCGATATTATATTATCTCTCCAAATATTTAAATTAATTAATTTCGGTTCTGCAGCTGCCTTTGTATGGTGTGGTTAGTTAGGATCCCCTGGATTTTAGAATGAGTGAGCAGGTATATATATTCTATTCCATTCCTCCCCTGCAACTTGGTTAAGTCAAAGTCAACACATATCATGCTCTATCCCTAGTAAACTGTCTCCCTATCAAGTCAAATATCTATAAAATACTTATGATAGAAAATAGAATAATACAGTGCACCTTCTCTCCGGTTCAATTGTTTAATGTTGTGGCTTCAGGTGGCTATGTTATGTTTGTGCATGATGATTTGTAATAATGTAGTGATTTAAGTGAGTTAGGTTCTGATTTTGTGTGTTTGAGTGGGTTTAATGATTAATAACATATGTTTTTTCTTTTTCTTTTAATGGTGATAAAGGAGATAAACTAAATAAGGTTGACAAACATTGTAATTTAGAATGACTGAGTAGGTACTAGGTATATATATTGGATTCCATTCCTCCCCTGCAAGTTGGTTAAGCCAAGTTAACACATATCATACTCTATCCCTAGTAAATTGTCTCCCTATCAAGTCAAATATTTATAAAATACTTTTGATAGAAAAAAGAATAATACAATGCACCTTCCTTCCACTTTAATTGTTTAATGTTGTGGCTATATTATGTTTGTGTATGGTGATTTGTAATAATGTGGTGGTTTTATTGAGTTAGGTTTTGATTTTGTGTGCTTGAGTGAGCTTAATGATTAAAATCATATGTTTTTTCTCTTTCTCCTAACGGTGATAAAGGAGATAAACTAAATAAGGTTGACAAGCATTGTAATTTAGAATGAGTGAGTAGGTACTAGGTATATATATTGGATTCCATTCCTCCCCTGCAAGTTGGTTAAGCCAAGTTAACACATATCATACTCTATCCCTAGTAAAGTGTCTCCATATCAAGTCAAATATTTATAAAATACTTTTGATAGAAAATAGAATAATACAGTGCACCTTCCTTCCACTTTAATTGTTTAATGTTGTGGCTATATTATGTTTGTGCATGGTGATTTGTAATAATGTAGTGGTTTTATTGAGTTAGGTTTTGATTTTGTGTGCTTGAGTGGGCTTAATGATTAAAATCATATTTTTTTCTCTTTCTCCTAATGGTGATAAAGGAGATAAACTAAATAAGGTTCACAAGCATTGTAATTTAGAATGAGTGAGTAGATATTATGTATATATATTTGATTTCATTCCTCCCCTCCAAGTTGGTTAAGTCAAGCCAACACATATCATGCTCGGTAAATTGTCTCCCTATCAAGTCGAATATTTCTAAAATACTTTTGATAGAAAATAGACTAATACAGTGCACCTTCCTTGCAATTCAATTGTTTAATGTTGTGGCTTCATGGATATATTATGTTTGTGCATGATGATTTGTAATAATGTAATGGTTTAAGTGAGTTAGGTTTTGATTTTGTGTGCTTGAGTGGGATTAATGATTAAGAAAATATGTTTTTTCTCTTTTTCCTAATGGTGATAAATGAGATAAACTAAATAAGGTTGACAAGCATTGTAATTTAGAATGAGTGAGTAGGTACTAGGTATATATATTTGGTTCCATTCCTCCCCTCCAAGTTGGTTAAGTCAAGTCAACACATATCATGCTCTATCCCTAGTAAATTGTCTCCCTATCAAGTCAAATATTTATAAAATACTTCTAATAGAAAATCGAATAATACAATGTGTCTTCCCTCTAGTTCAATTGCTTAATGTTGTGGCTTCAGGTGTCTATGCTATGTTTGTGCATGGTGATTTGTAACAATGTACTGGTTTAAGTGAGTTAGGTTTTGATTTTGTGTGTTTGAGTGAGCTTAATGATTAAGAACATATGTTTTTTCTTATGAAATTTTATATTCAAATTAAAAAGGTATATACACCTATGTAAACTTCAACAATCAAATTGTTGCGTTGAGGAACAAGGGGGTCACATACATCAATTTGGTGTTTGGCTAGGCCTTGACCTTAAAATTAGATTCGTCATCTTCTTCTTATTTGTTATTGACCCTTGAATGAAATGTATGAATTTAGAGATACCTCATTTTGTGATACTCACAACTTATCACAATTCTTGGCAATGCACCTTAAGTAAGACTTTCCACTTATCACAGGGTTTGATAATTTTGATAATGACAATGCAAGCGTACACCAAATTTTGTTGGATGCCTACATGGACCCTAATTTTCCAATCAAAGCAACGAATGATTCTATTACTAAGACTTAATCATGCATGTGTGGTATTTGTAGGATGGGGCGAAGATTCTCTAAATTACCATTGCAAGCTTAGTTTGAACCATAGATCGAGAAGTTTACTCGACAAGATGCTACATTGCAAGGATGGAAGGTCGATCATTGTACATAGATAGTGTTGTATGAAGATGCTACGAGGGATGAATATGAAATTTTATGGATTGAGTTCCTAATAAGTTTGTATGGGTGACGACAATGATTTGAGAAGTTGTTCAATTATAGTTGGAGAGTAAAAACAACCATATTTATGTCATAAGGTATCATTTTTATAAAAACGATAAAAACAAACTAATATATAAATTAAATAGAAATACAAAAGGAAAAATAAGGTAGATTTTTAGTGTGAGTATAAAGCTAAATTTATATTATAATTATATATAAATTATAATAAATTTCACAAGGTAAGGGGAATTTTACAAATATATTTTACTATCAACAATAAAGGGAGGGAAGTTTATATTATGGCCACAAGTTTTTTTGGGGCATTTTCACTTAAATTTAGGACGACGTTAAGTGTAAAGTGGGTCATGTAAATTATTGTATGTTGATTCGACAATGACTTCAAGTGAAACCCATATACATAGAGGTATCTAGCTTGAGGACTTGACCCTGAGACCTCCTACTTATTGAAGATTTTACAGGTCCTATCAAGCATGCCTACTGGGCCTGTCATTGACCACAGTTAGGCTCTAAGTTTCAACTATTATGTAAAGTGTTTGTTGTTGTTTTAGGACAGCCAACAGTCCAAGAACTTCTTGCTGATTTGTTACGGTTGCACTTCCAATTTGTGCTCTAGCATGTAGTTTTAGTAACCACAAGTTAGCACATGCATACTTAAATAATTACAACACACCTAAAGATCTTTACAACTGAAAATGAACAGATCTAAAAGACTAACACATGCATTTTTGCACACAGGTATTTTTGGTCAACATGACCCTGGATAAAACACCCCCGGGGAAAACCGGTTTGGGATATCTGTCTATATAATGATGATTAAAGAAAGAGATACAACAAGTAATGAAATACAATGGAACATGTATACATAGTAAGATCCTCACGAGCCTTGCCATAAGAACCAGAGAAAGAAGTGCCCAAACTGTGGTGTGCCCTCTCCCTTTGTTGCCCTTTGTATTGAATTGAAGCGCCCTAGCTCATATGGAACCCAATGAAGAAATCCCTCCACAGGAATGTCCTCTTCTGTGTTGCTTCTCCACTGAAACTATCAGATCTCGAATCCTCCAAGCGGATCTGCTAGCAGGTAGCTGCTAGTCCTCTCAACATGTGCACCCTCCTCCTAGCAGAAATGATCACCAGAAATAAATTGAGCCATAAACTGAATGTCTCTCTCCACAGAAACAAGCGCCCAAGCTCTCCTCTCCCTATGCATCAGACCTCATCTTGATCTGGCAAGTCCTCCTCCTCTGATGAGCAAATGAAGGAAACAAAATGCACCCTCCTCCTCAAGATGCGCCCCTCCTCCATGAAAATGCTCCCTCTCAGAGATGGAAGCTATGGCTCCATGGAAATGCTCTCCATGCAAGCTCAAACCATACAAGAGCCTCTCCTCAAGATCTCAAGGGTTTTTCTCAAACCCTCATGAAGTGCGCCCCCCTTCTCCTCAAGATTTGTGCCCCTCTTCTCTTCTCCAAAAATCTCAAGTGAAGAATGAGTCTCCAAAATTCCTTTACCGTCTCTTTAGCCTCCTCATGCCAACCCTAAAAGATCAATGGCCTAGATTAGATCTAGCCAAGTCTAATCAATGGGTGAGATCAACACCAAAAATCTCACTAAGGAAACCCACTTTCCTTAGTTGCTTTATGTCTATTAATTCACCCACATTGTGAATTAATTATCACTTTATGACTTAAGTGACATATTTCACTTTTGACTTAAAAATCCTAAGTCAAAGTGACATTAGAATCATAAAGTAAAGTACAAGGGTAATAGTCTTCCCCCTTTGTGCTTAGAGACTCATAAGCACATGGGGACCACTTTCCAAGGTACCCAAATCTCAACACTCCCTCTTACCGAGGAAAGTGCTCGTCACCACCAATCCATCCCTGCAGTGGACATGGTTTCCTCCTAGCATATGATCGGTGAGTATGGTTGTACCCTGATCGTTGAAAGTGGACTCTATCACAGATTTTCTCAATCTGCATGATCTATAAATGGCACTAACTTTCCATCTATCCAAGATCACCTAGATCTCGGCATCACACCAAATATCTCCACCTTGGTCTCCCACCAAGGATTTCCTCCTACTCCTGGCCTCTCACCAAGAGTCTCTCTTGGCATCTAACCAAGAGTCTCCCCCTCTTGGCCTCTCACCAAGAGTCATCAACTTGGCCTCTCACCAAGTCACCTCCACCTAAAGTGGATCCAGAACCTGATCTGCCCGTCTCATAAGCCATGTGAGGCTCAAGCCTTTGTGGTGCCCTGCTGCTCCTCCTCCTCATCCTCTGATGCACTAAAGCTGTAGCACCAACTCTCTGTCTGCTCGACTGCTCTGAAACTGTATCTATACTGGGTGGACTAGTCACCCACTATGAATATGTCCAGGGACACTGAGTATCATCTCCCTCTAAATCATTATTGTGTGTTAGTCGTTCCTCCTCAACTCGGTCTCCCCATCTAATGTTGGATGGTGTAATAGCAGATAAAGTAGTAATGAATGCACACTCTCTAGCAAATTGATCACTGCATTTTATCTCCTCTGTTGTCACTGCTGATCCATACTACTTCTTCTTCTTGGGACATTGTCCTACATAGTGACCCATCTCTCCACAAGCAAAGCATCTCACTGTGCTCATGTCTCTCCTCTGTCCACTGTTGTTGTTGCTCTCTCCTCCCTGTGGTGGGGCCCCAAACTTGGGACCCTGCCGACCTCCACGACCAGTCTTCTTCTTGCCCTTTGTCCAAAGAGAAAGGTCCTCATAACGAGAAATTGTATGTTGTTGCTTCTATTGTTGTCCAGAAGCCTCAGTTGCAAGCCTAATCTCCTCCTGGACGAAGTCATCCCACATCCTCTCCCATGTAGGCATGACCTCCCTGGCAACAATGCCCCGTACAAATGGACCCCACGGTTTGGTGAAGCTATTCATAGCTTGCCTCACCAAAGAGTTATGGTTCACAACCTCTCCAACGACTGCAAGCTCATCTCTGATATGAGTGTATCTACCAAGGATTGAAGTAACCATCTCGTCCTCAAGCATGTGAATGCCCCTGAGTTGGTCATGAAGAACCATCTTCCGATTCTCATTAGAGCTCTCATACAACTTGCACAAAGATGCCCACATCTTGTATGCACAAGTATTCTCAGTCAAGTGGGGAATAATGTGATCTCTCACAACATCACATATGATCCTCTTTGCCTTGTTGTTCTTCCTCCTAAATTCTGCTACCAAGACAGGAGCAGTGACAGGAATAAGAGGAACAACTGCCTCAACTATATCCCATAGCTCGAGGTCCTCTAAGAAAAAGACCATCCTCGTCTTCCAAGGTGACCAATTGCTAGCCTTGGCTAGCATGTCCTCCACACGCATCTGAGATACAGACATGTCTGCCAACTGCGCTCACTCTGATGCTCCCAATGCAAAGGAATACTGCCTCACTCTTGTACATGCAGCTGTCAAAAGAGGTTGTCCACAAGTGCCAAAAAAATGCCCAACTGTCCTCTACAAAAATTTGCCCTCTAACAACCACTTAATGAGTCAATGGTTGTCCTTAAAACTCTGCCAAGAAGATGTATATGACAACCAACAAAATGTTGTCCCAATTGCTCAAACTTTCAGCCACCTCAGCTCTGATACCATGAAAATTTTACAGGTCCTATCAAGCATGCCTATTGGGTTTGTCTTTGACCACAATTAGGCTCTAGGTTTCAACTGTTATGTAAAGTGTTTCCTTATGTTTTAGGACAGCCAATAGTCCAAGAACTTCTTGTTGATTTGTTACAGTTGCACTTCCTATTTTAGGTGCTCTAGCATGTAGTTTTAGTAACCAGAAGTTAGCACATGCATACTAAAATAAGTACAACACACCTAAAGATATTTAGAGCTGAAAATGAACATATCTAAAAGACTAACACATGCATTTTTGTACACAAGTATTTTTGGTCAACATGACCCT
>ML812918.1:103802-124606 GCA_009831015.1 Picea engelmannii | reverse complement strand
GGACTGCTGAGAGGGGATATGCTGAAAAGAGACCACGATGGCTGAAGAAAGGTGGTGGAAGGCTCTAGGAAAGGTGGCGTTAACTTCCACCGAAACCAATACTATATTTGGACTCCACTGGCCCGGAGAACCAAGAGCGGTTTGCTGGCCCCGAATTAAATGACTCACCAAGATTGGTAGGTAAATGGCTCCTCATGAGTAATGAGGGATGGGAGGCGGTGAACCGCCCATCCGTAGAGCCCTCAGGCCTGACCAGTGCGAGGGAAATCATGCCACACGCAACCTCACAAGAGGCAAAAGGCGTGAGGGAGAAGCGAGAAGGGAGAAGATGCGAGGGGAGGAAGGGAACTCTGGAAAACACAGAGTGAGTGATAGAAGAGAAGGGGGAGAGTAACCCTTGTTCTCGTTCACTGGAAAACATAGATGCAGTCTCGCAGCATCGTGGTCTCAGCTCGGGGGTGGCTAGTGGTAAATCCTATCAAAATCGCTGAGCCTACAGTTGGGTGGAAACAAGCACCCCTCTCACCAGTTGTACTCACTTCTGGTGTTATTTCTGATAAGTGTTTTACATCTTGCATCGTGAAATTTATATGCTGACATATATGCTCTTAGTCTGTGCAGTTTTATGAATGGTTTGAGTATAAGACTACCTGTGTAGTGTTTTGATTCAGGAATGGTGGTTGCATGCTTATAATGGAAGGGCCACGTATGGCTTATGTTTATAAATATATTTATATGTATATACGCACATTGAATCAATTTAGAATTCAAGTCATTTCTCAGGAAATCTATACCCTTATCTGTCTCAGGTAATACCCTAGGTAGATCTCCCCATAGAGACACCCTTCTTAGAAAGCTCACCAAGAACCTGGAAAAGGATTCGAAAGAACAAGCCTTAACAACCCGATACGAGGAAGAATGATCCTCTTGAAGTCCCGAAATGGCAGCGTAGGGATAAAGTATCGATCGATGGATGAGATCTTGTCGGAAGATATACGGTCATTCATGACTGTTAGATTTGAAGAATACATGAGGGCGTTAAATGCCTTAACCCCTTTTTCCTTCATCTTCGTGAGTAGCGAAGAAATCGGGACCATAGATCCCCAAGGTCTGTGGGAGCATCTGTACCATTGGTTTTTCCACGTTCAGGGAGCAGTGGGAGAGTGCACAGCGTGGGACAGATCTGAGTCGTCAGATCTTAGTTAGAAAACTCAACAGTCGTTGGATCTATCGAGAGTTGCACGAGGTTTAAACCCTCACGCATAGAGCAGCAGAGTGAAATTCCCAAGAAGGATTTCCTATCGGGATATCGACATTTAGGAATTCGAGAATCTAAGCACTCGACATCAGAAGTCCTGAAATAGCGAAAGGGGATGTGAGCCATCCATCTGCGGGAGGACGCGTTTCGTAGAATCATCTGTTTGAGAGATTCGGGCACCGGGACTCATAGAGGTGAGCGCCTAGCCCTTGCGAGCGACGAAGTCGCGAAAGAATCTGAGTCATTCATCTACAGGAGGACACGTGTCGCGAGATCCTCTCTATTGAGGATTCAGACATCGGGAGTCAGAGGAGGAAGTCTCTTGACCTCACGAATCGTGAAGTCGCGAGAGGGTCAGGACCATCCATCCGAGGAGGATAGGTGGCAGAGAATCAAGGGATCTTGCGAACTCGTAGGTTCACGAGGTAAGAGCCCAAAGGTTGGGTGCTCCAAGTTGCGAGTTGCAAAGTCACGAGGAGCAAATATAGCCGTTGGATCCAGAGAATGGGAGGACCGTTGGATCAGGAACCCCATTACCTATCACACATTTGGGGGTTCAAAGGTTGAAAGGATTCATTTTCAACTTCACGAGTAGCGAAGTGCCAAGAGTCGAGCACAAGAGAACACGTGATAGAATTTCAAGGTGGGGCCCGCGTGATTTACAGGTGGGCACGCATCCCCCAGAAAGAATCAACACCCTGTTGACTTATCACATATCAGGGATTTGTGAGATAGGAGCACGAAGGCTCAACGCTCCAACTCACGAGGTTGCGAGTTGCGAGAAGTGCGAAGAGGAAGTCAACCATTGCTGACTTTCGCGTCTCGATATTTTAGAGAAGAAGAGCACGAGAGCTCGATGCTTCAACCTGCGAGGTTGCGAGTAGCGAAAAGTGTCAAAGGGAAGTCATGCATCGCATTTCCCCAAATTGTGAAAAGTTGATAGGTGCGTGGCTGGCTTAAGCACGTAGACACGGGACAGGGTCATGTGGACAAGACCCCAAGGGGGAAATCTGCCACTCGCTGGCCCTGTCAGGGTTCGGCGCTTCACCGTGTTGGGGTTTGCAGAGTCGAAAGACTCGACGCTCTGGTAGTGTTGAGTCATGAAGAGAGAAAGAACGTCGTACTTGTTCGGCTTGTGGTCACGACCCACGATCACATGGAGGTGGACAAGGAAGGAACTAGCCTATGCTAAGGCCCCCATAGGTATTTCGGGGATTTTGATCCTCGAGAATTCGACGAAAATTTTTGTTTTTCTTAGTGGGTATGTGACAAAAAGAAATGGAAAATAAAGAAGACAAGCTGATAAACAACTCTCATGAATCTTTAATGGCAAAAATGTTGATTACAAACAGGCCCTCGGGCTTACAAATAAGCAAGTAAACTGCTCCTCCAGCTCTCTCCTCTCTTGGATCATGAATCCAACCCTTTCCTTATCAAAATACACTTCATATATAGTGAATGGTCTCTCTCTACTCTAATGAGTTCAAAACCAAGGAGCTACATAAGAGCCTCCTCCATTTAGGAGTATGTTACAAAAGATTCCAATAAAAACATAACAAATTGCTATTTTTTTGGATCTTGTCTATTGTGATAAATTCCTTTTGAAACAGGTCATGTTGCTTGATATGGTGATAAAAAACATGTCTCTCATGTCCAAGTACCTCCTAGGAAATCATTCAAACCCCCTCAGATAGGTGGCATCCCTCCTACAACTCAGATTTATCAAATTGTTAGAGTTCGCAACACCTTTGACAACATGCACTGTGAACTTTCCTGTAGGTGATGATTTTGACTTTTCTCCCAAACTACAAACTGGGTCAGGATGATTTTTTGTCATCAAGTCAATGGTAATATGGTGCTTCGCCACACCAAATTTCAAAAGAACCCAGATCGAAATTTAAAAGTTATGATCAAAACATGACTCTACTATGTGTTAATTGCTACAAACAATCCCAAATTACCAGTTCACAGTGCCAGTGAGTCTAGGCATTGCGAACTTTCCTGTAGGTGTTGATTTGCTTCAAAAAGGCTTCAAATTATGCAATAAATGTGCCAAACTACCAAAATACTCTATTGGACCATTCTAAATCTCCCTTCAACCTCTGAGCAATGAAAAATGTCTTCCAAAACAACAAGTAAGCAATCATAAGACAAAAAATGTTTCTTAGGGTTTTGCTGCAGGTAAGTTTTATAGTATTGCAGAGGATAATATGTAACTTGAAGTTGGAATATTGGATGAAATGATGATGACAAGGATGAATGAATTTTGAATAGCCATATTTCAAAGCAACTATGCAAAACATTGAGTTGGCAACACTAGTTCATTTTGAAGCATGTAAAATCATGTAGCAAAATAGATCTCTTGATGACTAAAATGGTTTGAAAATGATGAAATTTTCAATATCAAGTAATGGTAGCTAGCATATGATTTTTACCCCTTACTGCATAAAGTTGAACCATCAACCTTCAAGCGTTTAACTTGGCACCAACCATTCTAGGAGAGTTTGCAGTGCATCTGATTTATGGCTTGACAAGATGCTTTAGGTGGTTGGATGAATGTCTAAGACCCTTTGGACACTTCTTGGATGACAAAATTTGATGGTGACCTTCCCTATTGTGCTAATAATGACAACCACCATCATGACACCAACACTAGGAAAATGTATTTTGATCATCTTTATACCCAAGGTTACAATCAATACCTTGATTTATTAACATGAACATGACTAAAAAACCTTTGACACCCTGTACATCCCATGTGTTAACACCAAAAAAACCTTATTTTTGAAGGTAAACAAATGGAAGACCAATATATGATGTCAAACTATAGCTTATGCAAAGATTCAACCATCAATTTAGTACTATGATTTGGTTGGCCCTTGGGTGTTTCAAATTCAAAGCCCATTTCCTTCAATAATGCAGTAAAAACAAACCTTATTTTGTTACTTTTAACTCTCCTTTGTCTAGTGTGTGTATTATGGAGAAATCCGAAGTGGTGACAAATATAGAGGTTTTTGAGCTAGATGTTAGAGACTTACTTTCATTTTACAAATCCTCTTTGATAATATGCAGATTCAATGGTTTCTGGAATTCTGCTTTATATTTGTATTAATGGATTTGATTGACCTAAACAAAGGATTGTGAGTCTTATCTCTATTCTAAGGGTTTCTTTATTGTTCAATTTTTCAATCCTAATGTTGATTATCAAAAACTGTTAGAGAATGACCCCTAGTTTTAGAGAAGAGTAGGCCTTTTTGTTGCCCACTGGTTTCCCTCTTTAAATCCTATGATTATGACTATACCAAAAATGTTATTTTGGGATCGACTCCCAAATTTTCCCCTTTGTTTTTGGCATTTATCAGTTTTTAAAAACAATTGTAATATTTTGGGCAATTTTATAAAAATAGATCTAGAACGGGTTTCATTGGCTTATACACATATGCTAGAATATATGTTGATAGTGACATTAGCTAAGGTCTCTTGACAAGACTCTCTTACAATGGGAAAATTATATATGGACTTAAGTTTTGGATTATGAGAACACTACTTTTTGGTGTTGACATTTCCAACAAACATGACATCTTAAGGATTGTTTTCTGCAAGCACATGCCAACTCAAAAATGAACAAAGTACATATATCTAAACCAAAAGGATGGCAAGTGATCTAGGTGGATACTGGTTTCCACCCACCTGTTACACTAATTCAAATTGGTTCCACATCTTGGCATTTTTTCTATAATTTTTCAGGTCCCAAACTTTTGGGGTCATTTTGAGGCTCTAAACGATGTTTTTCTGACGTGGTAGCACCCAATAGATGCCAAAGGAATTGTTATTCCATTTGGAATATTTACTTCTCGGTTAGACCTCTCCAATGGGATACCGAGCGCCACAAACAAAGATTGTATGTAAAAGTAACACCCCCGGGAAGTTGATGTATCAACTAACCACACCAGGGCCCACAAACCTTTTGGTTATGTTTTTGGATGTTTAGGGTTTTCTCATTGATGCTTTATGTTAAAATAGATTTTCGACCTCTTTGTAATCAACTTCTTGTGAACGAGTGTAGATGACACATCTCTCTCTTTAGAGATAAGCTACCACCATTCTAGCTAGCTTGTGTGATTTGCATTTTACAGTCTTTTGTATTCTAGACAATCATTAATAGAATATGAGTTTTACTGTATTTCTTTGTTCCTTGCAATATCTCTCTATATTTCCTTTTTATATCTCTGTTATATCTCTTCCTTCATGTCATTCTCGATATAATTATGGATCAGTGGTATTAGATAAATATTATCTTTGTTGTTTCTTTCATAGATGATTTTAGGGGCTAAATTTCGCAAATGGGCTAATTTTTCATGGTTTTTCCCAAAAGAAGATTCGCTAATTTCCATTTTTTCTAAAAATGATTCGCCCAAATTCCATAGAATAAAATTATTTTACCTTTAAAATCGCCTAAAATTTGTATAAACTATACAAAATACTTATAAATTTGAATATTTTTACAAAATCATCGCCAAAAGTTTTATATTTTGGATATTAAGGACAAGTAAGATTAGCCCATGTTTCTACATTTTAATATAAATGTACATCCTTAAAATCATCCATGGTTTCTTTATACATGTCCTTGACGAGGTTAGGATACTGAGAGTTGGGTCTCAAACTAGTTGATATTGGGGAAGAATTCTCCCGCTATCCCAAGCATTATTCCATGGCAAAATAAAAGAGAGATAATGAAGAAGGAAATCCTATCAAGCTATTGCTCGAGGAATCCCTCGCTCTATTAAGGAACAAGATGATGGAAAATTTTTCCCAGATCTTTTGATGGTTGCCAACAAAACAGAGGCACCTTCAAATAACAGTCACTTTGGAGGTGCGACGCCCTTTAAGGTACAAGTTAACTTTGATATCCCTTTATTTGAAGGCTAAATAGATGCTGACGCTTTGGAAAAATGGTTAATTCTGGTACAGGGTTATTTCTTTGTTCAAAATTTTTCCAATAGTGAAAAAATCACCTTTGCGCTCTTTAAATCCCTTCCTCGTGTCAAATATTGGTGGGAGACTTACTTTTAGCAACACGTCGAAGAGGAGTCTGCAATTTTTGGGCCAGACCCCACTTGGGAAGATTTTGTTGATTCACTCAAGGAGCAATTACCTCGTTGGAAACTATGTTGACCAGTACATGTGATGGACAACTCTGCATCAGGATAGAGACCAAACAGTGTCAGAGTACACCAACTGATCCAGGGATGATTTTAACGATGGAAATTTATTTTAAAATGTAGAAATCTTGGCGAATATTACTAATCCTTCATATGCCAACTATAAAATGTTGGCGATATTTTTGTAAAATTATTCAAATGTTGAAGGATTTTATATAGTTTGTATAAAATTTTGGCGATTTTTAAAGTAAAATAATTTTATCCTTTAGAATTTGGGCGAATCATTTTTAGAATAGCGAATCTTATTTTGGGAAAAATCATGGAAAATTAGCCCACGAACGAAATTTATCCCCTAAAATCATCCCTGAACTGATCTGAAAATCCTTAGATGCCAATTAGTTGTTAATCTTACATTAAACATTTGACCATATTAGGGAAATGAAAATTGTTAAGACTATTTGCAAAATATCATGTGAAAATGATTAATTATCCATAACTTCATCAATTGATAATAACTTGCGTAAATAATGAGTGAAAAAATAGAGAGAAATATAGACAAATAATAACAAGGCTCATTACACAGTTTGATAATGGATTTCACCCATCTTGGGCTATGTCTCCAAGTCTACTTCTAAATAGCGGGAACAATCTATTAATGCTCAAATGCTTGATACAATGATGACTTACCATGACAAATTTGAAGAAACCCTTCAATTATGCTTCTCAAACCCAGAAACAAAGGTTACCAATGAATTCCACTCGAAATTTTGAGAAAAATGAGTATAAACTTGAATATGTTCTAAATAGGTGCTTAAAGACCTCATTTTGCATGCATAACGAGACTATGGGTCTCATACATGACAAATTGAACTAATATCTCTGTACACAACGCTTCAACACAAAACTAACATCACCATAAAATTCCTCTCAGAATTATGAGAAAAATGAGTATTAACACTCTATACTTTTCTAAAATAACTTAGTAACATGCAAACCGAGGCAAATCTAAAATAAGAACACCTCTTGCATACAAAATAAGGCAAATTTGTACTTGGAACGAACTCTGATGCATCTACTCTACAAACTGATACACATTTCCATCTCGTATGAAGGTCAGGTGTTGGGTTTATATAGGGCTAGTTCAGCCACTTGAGCCCCCTATATACCGGGGTTGTATTCAATAACACATTAAATATAATTTGTTAGTTGATGTAACCAACTGACATGTGTGGCACATTGGTAGGAGGATATTCTTAAGTCCTTGGAATATTCCCCCTGAGGTCATGGTTTCGATTCCCATTCGACCCAACACATTTTATAATATTTAGCCATTATTTACTAATTAGAGAGTGCCATGCGACAGTCTCTGGTCGATCCACTCATTTCTTGCGTCAACGTCCTTCCATGTCATCTGCCACCTGCCTATATAGATATTCCATGTGGCACTCACCCACTGGTCCATGCCAGTATACAAATTCACGTCACCTTGTTGACTCAACTGCACTATCAACATATGACCTTCCATGTGATACCCTTTCAGTGGTGCCATGTGGACTGTACAGATGCCACATCACCACCTAAATGTACCTTCCTTGTCATTATACAGATGACATGTGGCAATTTTTTATTGGTCAAACTGGGTGACAAAAATGCCAAATTTGAGTGACATGTGGCAACCTCTCATGTTTCCATGTTGGCATGATGATGTTATCCTATGCCCTATTAGTTGTACGGATGGCCACGTGTCAGCCTATGGGCCTAATCACATGGCACCCCTATTTTTCCTTCTGCCTTGCTTTTACCAAAACTTTGAAAAGCCATAACTTCCTCATACAACATCCGTTTGAGGTGATTCACACATCATTGGAAATCTCTCATCGAGCTCTATGAAATGAATTCATTTTCATTAGTATTTGAGAAGATCAATTTTCTGAATCCTCTTCGATCACACCTCCCCACTGAAGAACTTTTGGATCTCCAAAAGTATGGATCGTTCAGAGATGAAGTGAGGATACTTCCACCTCGCTTGTCTAATATCATCCATCCATCCTACTTGGATAATGAACACCTGAATCATCATAATAATAATGAAGACTAAAACAACATTGCTAACCAAGTTAACCATTCCCTTAAATTTGCAAACTTCGTCATTCATTGTTGTAACTACTAAACATACTCCACTGATTAGTAATAAACTGAACAATAAATCTGAGTATACAGATGTGAAAAAGAATGAACCATCAACGCATGTTACCTTCTTAATAGGAACAACATCAACCAAAGGGCTTGTTTTACTTTCAACCATAGGTTATAAATAGGGATCTTGGATACTAGTATTAACTAGAATTTTCATGTTCCCTGTAGTGACAACTATCAAATTCGTCTTCATCTAATGAGTTGTCACAATGAACTCAATCACATCCTTGAAAATATGATACTTGTTTTGTTCCCTATAGAAATGGCCTTCATGTCATACCAGTATGGACTTCCCAAAACCATCTCGCAAATGTCAAGTAGAACAACATCTAACTCTATCTCATCAATGAAATTGGATTTGATCTCAAACCATAACTTGCATTTCTTAATTACCTTTAACTGAGCATTATCACAAATCCAACCCAAATAATACGGTCTCGGATGAGGCCTAGTTTCCAATCCCAAATTTTGAACAACTTGCTCTGAAATAAGATTTACTCGTGATCCAATATCAACAAGTGTATCAATATTATTGTTCTTTGAGATACCTTGTAAATGAAGCGGTTCTTTTCTTTTCATTTCACCAGGGATTACTTTATCCTTTGAAGAAGAAGTATGTGAACTAGAACTAGCAACATAAAATATAGCTTTAACGCCCATAGCTATAACTTTAGAATCTAATCCAAGATCCCGAACTATGGTTGTGGCATTTTGTTTACCCTTGTCCTTGAACTTCTTTGGTAGCCTCTCTGGATGCAACTTCCAACACATTTCCCCCTCATGTCCTTTCTTCTTTCAATGAGAACATGTAGGCTTCTCTTCTTCTTTTCCCTTTGATTACTTATCAAAGTTATGTGGCTTTCCTTTTCCTTTACCATCAGTTCCCTTGGCCTTCTTTCAATCCTCATACATTTCTTACACCATGGACTTCATTTCTATGAACGCATAAAATAATTCCTCTTCAATACCGAAAGGATTTGGATTAGAAGAATCCACATCTTTTGTCGAAGCCATTTCTTGCTTTCGAAATGCATGCCTCGAATGATCCGGATTTATGAGAGGAATGAAATGAAACCACAGATTTATAATATTAACATAGAGACACAATGAACAATAATAGAGATATAGTAAAAATTGACTTCTATGAAGTAAGAAATATGCTGAAAATTGTAAAATGCAAACTCAAAACAAGCTTGCTAGAATGGTGGCAGCTTATGTCTGAGAATAGATGTGACGGCTACACTCATTCGCAAGAAGATGAGTACAATGAGGCTATAAAGGATTTTTCACAATAAACATGAATTCCAAAACTCTATACATCCAAAAACCTAATCCTAGGAGTTGAAGCGCCAAAAGTCATGTGGGCCCCGTTGGGGTAACTTAGTACATCAACTTCCAAGGGTCGTATATTTTGCATACAATCTCCATTAAGGGAGTACGATAGCTTGTTGGAAAGGTATTGACAAGGAGAGTCAATTATGGGGCTCAATTAGATCCTTTGTTTATTATTGAGCTGCCCGATCATGAAAAAAATGTCTTTTAGGCCCTCAAAATGGCCTCAAAAGTTTGGGACTCGAAAAACTGCTAAAAATAGTAAGTTGCAAAAACAAAATTTTGATCCAGTTGGAAAAGGTGGGTGGCCACTGACATCCTCCTAGATCATCGAACCAATGTCAAGAATGTACTCTTCAAACAATCATTCACCAAGCTTGAGTTTGGACCTCGTAAGCATTCACTTGCAAATACATGTGAAACCAGCTCTGATACCAACTTCCTTCCAGTCATACCAATGAGCTATGATATCACATGATCCAAAAATCCTTAGAATTCAATTAGTTCTTAAGATTACATTAAACATTTGACCAGATTCGAGAAATGAATTTTGTTATGATTGTTTACAAAATATCAGGTGAAAACGCTTAATTATCCATAACTTCATCAATTGATAATAACTTGCAGAAATAATGAGTGCCAAAATAGAGAGAAATAGAGACAAAAAATAAAAAGGCTCATTATGTAGTTTGATAACAGATTTCACCCATCTTGGGTTGTGTCTCTAGGTCTGCTTCTAAACAGTGAGACTGCTCTATTAATGCTCAAATGCTTGATACAATGATGACTTACAATGATAAATTTAAAGACACCCTTCATTTCTTCTGCTCAAACCTAAAAAAAAAGTTTACCACTGAATTCCTCTCGAAATTCTAAGAAAAATGAGTATAAACTTGACTATGTTATGAACAGGTTCTTAAAGAGCGCCTTTTGCATGCATAATGAGACTACGGGTCTCTATACACAACACTTCAACACATAACCAACATCACCATCATATTCCTCTTGGAATTATGAGAAAATTGAGTATAAACACTCTATAATTTTCTTCAAAGAACTCAATAGCATGCAAAATGAGGCAAATTAAAATAACAACACCTATTGCACGCAAAACAAGGAAAATTTGCACTTGGAATGAACTTCAATGCATATTCTCTACAAACTAGAACACATTTCCATCTCATACGAAGGTTGGGAATTACGTTTATATAGGGATAGGTTAGCCACACGACCCCCCTATATACTCGAGTTGTATTTAATAACACTTTAAATAAATTTCGTTGGTTGTTGTAACCAACTGGCACGTGTGGCGCATGCATAGGAGGACATTCTTAATTCAGTTGAATATTCCCTTGAAGGTCATGGGTTTGATTCCCATTCGAACCAACAAATTTTATACTATTTATCCAATATTAACCAATCGAAGAGTGCCACACGACACTCTCTGGTTGGTCCACTTGTTGCCTACATCATAATCCTGCTACGCCATCTGCTACTTGCCTATAGAGATATTCCACATGGCGCTCGCCCATTGATCCATGTCACTATACAAATCCATGTCACCTTTCTTACTCAATTACACTATCATTGTATGACCTATCATGTGGCACCCTTTCAGTGGTGCCACGTGGACCGTATGGATGCCACATCACCACCTGATTGTACTTGCCTCATCCTCGTACGGATGACACGTGGAAATTTTTTATTGGTGCAAATGGGTGCCAAAAATTCCAAATATGAGTGACACATGGAAACCTCTTGTTCTACCACATCAACATGTTGACGCCATCCTCTTCCCGTTCAACTGTATGAATGGCCACGTGTCAGCCTGTGGGCCTAGTCACATGGCACCCCTATTTTGCCTTATACCTTGTTTTTACCAAAACTTTGAAAATCCATAACTTCCTCATACGACGTTCGTTTGAAGTGATTCACATGTCATTGGAAAGATCTCGTTGATATCTATGCAATGAGGTCACTTTCATTATCATTTGAGAAGATAATTTTTTTATCATTCTAGATCCTCCTAGATCACCAACATCTTCAACATCTTCCATACCTTGCGCACAAAGATGGGTATTAAATACTTTGAGTGGTAACTGGTTCTGAAGTACCGCAATGGAATACATAAGTACATCCAAACATATATGGAGTTTCTAGACATCTCCTCATTAGGATACACTTATCGATATGTTGTTAAGATCGAGCAGAAGTTCAAGAAAATGAATAAGAGGGATTTTGGTTTTGCAAACCCATCACGAAAGAAGCACTATAAAGGTGGCCCTAAATCCTAGGTCAAAGGACAAAGTAAGGATGGCCAACCCTAAGACAACCAGTCCAAGCCACCAATAAAGAAGCATAATGAGAAGTCAAAGTACAATGGAAAGTGGTGTGATTTCCACAAAATCCCTTGGCACAATAATAATGAATGTCACTCTAAACAGTCATTATTGGTTGAGATGAAAGCCTCAGGGTCAGATGCTGACTTGGATTCTGATTCAGAACTGGAAAATGGAAAATGGATCATTGACACAGAGCCCAATGCTGCCATTTCTGCCACAAAAGTCTAACCAGAGAAAACAGAGGAGCATAAAGAAGGGGAGCACCTCTTCCACTCACAAATGTGGGTGAAGGGGACCCCACTCCATATCATTGTTGATAGTGGTAGCTAGAAGAACCTAATCTTAGCAAAGGTCATCAATAGGTTGAACCTAACAATGATGTCGCATCCTCAACCATATGCCATCATTTGTCTCACCCAATAACAAGACATCCGCGCCAGCCAACAATGTCGTCTATACTACAACATAAAACCCTTCAAAGATGAGATATTGTGTGATGTTTCCCCCCTTGAAGTTTGAGATTTTTTTTTTGGAAAACCATATATGTGGAAGTGTCATGTTATTTATGAATCTACGCCCCGTAGTGTCATTATTACTTTTGGAGGTCAAATCTACAGGGTACTGAAGGCTACACCAACTACTGCGGTTTCTTTGATCTCCACAAAGCAGTGCAAAAAGGTGATCTCTCAGATCGAGATATTTTTCCTCTTTATAGTTCAGTCAAAAGGTGAATGGAAGGTCACTGCAACCATCAAAACCTTTGCATTAGGTCTCTCTACACAACAACATGTGGAAAAGATAATAGAAGAGAACAAAGACATCTTTGCCTCACCTACTGGGGTTCCTTTGCATTGTTAGGTAAATCACTCAATTTATTTGACACTTGGTGCCCTTATGCCTAACGACCCTATATATACACATTTTTTTATGGAGAACAAAGAAATCAAGCGCCAAATCCAATAACTAATTCTGAAGGGCCACATCAAACCGAGGTCCTCACGTTTTGGGAGCCCAATTGTTCTGGTACCAAAGATGGATAGGACATGGATACTTTGTATTGATTACAGATCCCTGGACAAGATCACAGCTAAGAACTGATACCCAATACCCTGGATTGATGATCTTTTTGATAAGCTCAAGGGAGCCAAATTTTCACTAAGATTGATCTGAAGTCAAGTTACCACTAGGTGCCGATTGAGAAAAATTATGTATGTAAGACAACCTTCAAGTCTAAAGAAGGTCTCTTTGAGCATCTAGTCATGCCTTTTGACTTAACTAATGCCATGAAAACATCTATTTGGATGATGGATCATATATTGTGACCATTCACAAACTCCTTTGTGGTCATATATCTAGATGACATCCTCATCTTTATCAAAACCTAGGAGGAACATTTGAAGCACATTCAGATGGTCTTGGGCACCCTGCGACAACACAAGTTATATGTCGATTTGTTGAAGTGTTCCTTTGGCATGTAGAGAATCCAATATTTGGTATTCATCATGGATGAGAAGGGTGTGCATGTGGATCTAGCCAAAATCCAAGTCATCTTCTATTGGACGGCCCCAATGACGTTGATCGAGCTCTACAGCTTCTTGGTCCTTGCCAACTTCTATCGTAGGTTTTTGTTGGGGTTCTCTCATATCACTTGGGATATGATCCAGGTGACCAAGGGTGGATAAAATCCCAAGTTTGTTTGGGATGCATCCCGACAAAAATCCTTCGAGGATTCATAATTCCACCTCTATTCAACACCACTCCTTATTATTCCAGTCCTCACTTAGCATGGGTATTCAATGGCCTATCACAGTGAAACACTATCTGATGTTGTTCACAGATACCCCACCTACAACAAGGATATGTACTCAATTGTGCAGACATGTCAACATTGAAAGAATTACATTCTAGGGAAGGAAACGATGGTCCATATTGATCATAGAACTCTGTAATTCATGTAGACATAAGGAAATTTATATAATGACTTCCATGAGAGGTGGTCCACTTACCTGCAAAAATTCCACTTGAACATCAAGTACAAGAAGGGTAGCACCAACCATTTTTCAAGTTTTGTCAGTTGAGTCCTGGTTGTAGCGCTAACCACAATTCTTAACTCTTGTGGGAATTATACATCCAGGTGGCCATGGTTATACAATAATTACTCCGACTTTGTTTCTACCTGTCAAACATTGAGCGTAGGAAAACCAGTTCCAGAATTTCATCTCTAGGATGGACTGTTATTCCATCTAAACCATCTCTATGTTCCTTCAAGTGAGCATGTAAAGCTGATTTGGGAAGCTCATTACAGTCGGGTGGAAGGACACTTTGATGTGGAAAAAAAAATGGAAGTATTTCAAAATAATTTTTATAGACCGAAGATTTGACAAGATATCTGCAAGTACATCAGATCATGTATTGCCTATGCCATTTCCAAACCTTCCATTAATAAATATGGGCTATACACCCCTTTTCCTACTCCTAAGAGGCCTTGGGAGTCCATCTCCATGGATTACATGTTCATTCTACCTCCAACCAAGCATGGTAATGACTGTGTCTTCATGGTCATTGATCTCTTCTCTAAGATAGCAATTTTGACACCCTAGAAGAAAAGGAACACATCTAAGGCCACTGATAAGATCTTATTTGAGCATGTTTGGGTTCATTTTGGGCTCCCATAGAACATTATTTCAAATTGAAACATGTTCTTGAGTACTATATGGTGCAACCTATGGTCGATGATGGACACCAAGCTGACCAAATCGACTCCCTTCCACCCATAGATTGATAAACAAACATAGGTATTCAGTAGGATGATTGTTCATATCCTAAGGATGTACAATTACAAAAATTCACACACATGGTATGAGAGCCTTCCTTATGTTCAACATAGCTACAAAACATCCCTCCATATCTCTATTGGTAGTAGCCCCTTTCAGGTGTGCTTGGGGTTCCAACCATTGGCCCCCATGGACATAGTTCTTCCCATTACAACTACATGGGAAGATTCCTCCCATTCTCATAATGTGTATGGTCGAGCAACCAAATTTTTTGAATGAATCCATCACATCCAACAACAAGTTCAGGATATTATACATAAATCTAATGCCAAGTACAAGTAGATCCACAATCAACATCAGGTACCATATGAGTTTCATGTAGGTGATAAGGAATGGTTGCATTTGTAGAAAGAGTGCCTCACAAGACCCCATCAAAAGCTCGGTACACTCCGATATGGACCTTACACCATCACTAAGAATATGGGTGAGAATTATTTTGAATATAGTATCCCCCCTTTCCTTGGATTGCACCCTGTATTTAATGTAGAACTGATTCGACCATATTTTCCACCTCTATTGGAAAATTTGGACGTGGTCGAGCACGTGGCCCCTATAGAACTCAATATTGACTGCATTGAGTAGGCGATAGTGGATCATATCATGGACACCAATATGAAGGGAACACACCAGCTAAACATCCAACTCTATCGTGTCGTCGAAGCATGACAACTTCTTCACCAGGGCAAGTGTCTCACCAGGAGTTAGATTCAACAAAATTTTCCCCTTCTGATGGAGGAACTTAACATAATGGGGACCATTTCTTCCTAATGGGGGAGGAATGATATAGGTGGCCACCCACCTATTCCAATAATTCAAAATAGTTCCACATCTTGGTAGTTTTTCTACAATTTTTTTCGTCCCAAACTTTCGGGGTCGTTTTGAGGTCCTAAACAATGTTTTTTTGATGTGACAACACCAAATACATGTTGATGGAATGTATCGGGCCATTAAAAATGTGTACTTATCAGTTATACCTTTCCAATGGGATACAAAGCACCCAAAACAAATATTGTATGCTGAAGTAATGCCCCCGGGAAGTTGATGTATCAACTAACCACATCAAGGACCACAAACCTTTTGGAATTTCATCTTCTAGCGTTAGGTTTTTGGATTTTTAGGGTTTTCTCATTGATGATTTATGTTAAAATTCATTTTCATTCTATTTGTAATCAAATTCTTTCTAATGAGCATAGTCGACACATATATCTCTTCAAAGATAAGCTACCACCATTCTAGCTAGCTTGCATGCTTTGCATTTTATAGTCGTTTGTATTCTAGACAATCATTAATAGAATCTGAGTTTTAATGTATTACTGTGTTCCTTGAAATATCTTTGTGTATTTCCTTGTTATATATTTGTTATAGCTATACCTTCATGCCATTCTCAATATAATCCGGATCAACAAGCATGTGAGCAACCATATCTAGAAGATGCACATAACATTGCCAATCAACAAACTATTAATTTAGAAAATGAGAACATTTTTTTCCCAAACGTGTTGAATGAGGAATCCTATCCTCCTTTGAAGGATAGAGAAGAAGACATAATATTGGTATTTCCTCCTCAAGGGTGGTAGCTGTACATGAAGCCCCTTTGGGGGTATGAAGAGACTTCACAAAATCAATACCTTTGATTATGAAAGGAATTGGCTCCCTCTACAAATCCTAACCTCTTGCCTTTTGAATTACAATTAGTCATCATGGACCCTTGTTTAGGGGCATGGAATGAGGTTAAAATGAAATGTAATTCCCATCCTTGTCCAACTCTACTTTGAGAAGAATTAGGAGGTTAATCTGAGGATTAACTAAAGATTTTAGTGACCATGTTTATGATTATGCTCAATGTATGTGACTTGTGGAATGTACTTGATTGGCATGATGATAATTGATATTCTTGAGTGTTGAGTTGATTAGTATGTATGTTATGATAGACATATGCATGGATCATTAAATTAATACTTATGCTATGATCTAGTGTGAATTGTGTCAGGTGGATAAGAAATATAGGACTCCTACTAGTAGAGTTAATTGAAAGAAGATGAAGGTTATGGAATCTAAATTAAACATTGAGAAAGCTTCATCAAACCAATTTGAATTTTATTGATATTATATTTCTTATATTTGTGACACGATTTCATTGATATAAGTGATACATGACAATGTAAACTTGAGGGGGACACAAGTGGATATGGATGTTTGGGATTACTCCTGGCTAGGATTCAAACAATGAATATACATGGAGGGTAACTGGTAATATCAAGAAATGATTCTTACATGATATGAATATACATAATATGTGTGATTATTGCATGTTAAGGATACAGGGGAAATCCTTTCTAACTTGCCAACAGATGGGTGTGGGCCATAACCAGTAAATACTTAATGGAGACACATAGTCTTAATTGAGGCATGGCATCTCAATATAGGTGTGGAGTCTCTAATTCCAAAATATATGGTTCTTATGATTGGGAGGTGCACATTAAGGTGGAACGACCTTACTCCCCAACAACTAATTATTCCAAATGTCGAATTAAGGTAAGGTAAAATTAAAAAGACCCCACAATTGAATTATTTCATAAATTAACTACCCACTTCTAGGGGATTCTTAAAAAATAATATCATTTAATTTAAAAAGTGAATTATTATTATTAATAAAATGAATAATTAATAAAAATGTGAACAATGACATGAGGGGAAAGGGGAGAGTGATGAATAATAGTGATTTATTGATAAAAATAAAAGGGAAAATTGTTAATTTTGCATGAAGGGGGTGAGGCGGCTAGCCTCATTGGGTTTATAAATAGATGGGGAAATCCATGGTTTTGGGGAGAAACTTGGAGACTATATAAATTTCGTAGAAATTATGCTAGCATGAATAACTTATGTGAATAAATGAGATATGGAAGGAAGCTAGCATTACTAATCTGGATGTTTACCAATGGATGGTAAAATCCACATGGAGCACATTTTGCAATCAAAACTGCAATATCCCAGGTTGATCCCTGTTTGTAATTGTACATATATTTTATAGGCTGGTGAGATAGGATATTATAGGCCAGAGTGCCTGTGTGATTATTAGGCTGAGGAGCCTAGATGCTAAAGGCTAGTGAGCCTATTATTGTAATATGTAAAAACTCATATTATTAATAAAGTACATCACTATTGCAAACCAACCCAACAACATAGATGGGGGGCTATACTCCACTAGAAAGGGAAAAGGGGGGGCTAAGAGTCTAGGAAAAGGATAAGCTAAGGGGGCTTAAGCCCAGTGGAATATTATCTTAATATTCCTTAAAGCTAAAGCTATGGATATGAATATATCCCAAGTTTCTAAAGTCAGGAAAAGGGGGTTCCTTGATTTCCATGTGTCATAAAGGGCACATGCATATATACTTGGGGAATTTAGCACTTTTTCCCCATCATTCAATTGAGAATCTTATCATTCGAGGATGATTATGGGAGGATTCTCTCCTATCATCCTTGGGACACTATTGTTTCCATCCCTGTACATGTACCTGGTATTGTTGTTGTTGAATAGGTAGGTTGTCAGGCTCGTGTTACTACTGAAGAAGAAGGTTTTCAGGCTCGTATGTTATTGAAGAGGTGTGTTGTCAGGCCCATGAGTAGTTTTCTTTGGGTGAGAAAATATTGGGAATTTTTCCCTAGTGCACTAGCCAATAACTACAAGTCTATGAGACTTCTTGTCTATCCTGTTGCTAAAGCCCCGAAAGGGAAGTAGGACAGTCGAAGGATTGTTTATCAGAGAAGGGGTACACCTCCTGGGGTGGGACATGTATGCGGGGAATGAGAGACCATAGGATAGTTGCAATAGTTGGGCACCTTGGAAGGAGAAATTATGTTGATTATCATACCTTAGACTGACTTATGATCCCCTTTGCCTTGGTAGAGATTAGCCCCAGCTTGGGGGTGACCCACTGTTGAGATTTATGAGCAGTGTGGTCTAAGGCTGGGAGGAACATGGAAGGTCTACATGTAGTTGGTGTTTAATTCACAAAAGATAAGTGTCTCTATGTGTTTGTGTAAATTTTGTGTTATTAATTTCGATGTTCTGTTATGAAATATCTTTTATTTACATGTATGAAATATTGTTGTTATTTTCTGCATAACTCTATTCATATGCAAAACATATCATTAAATTTAATGGTATCAGAATTCAAATTTTCCGTGTGGCATTTCCAAACAGGGGTTTGGGGATGCTACAAAAATTGGTTACAAAACCACATAGCTCGGGGGTCTTAGGGAAATAATTTTTCCCTAGGTATGGCTGGGAGGAAATCGATTGACACCATGAGAGTTTGAAATGGCAAAGAAATTGGAGTTGCAACATACTTTCAACAGTCGGAATTGGAAATCTAGTTAGGTATACTTTATAACTGTTTTTTTTTTTAAATTGTAGTATGAATGGTGGAATTTTACTTCCTGATAAATTTGTAAATTCTAGTTATGACCTTATGTTATTTGAAAATTTATTGGTTGGATGGAAATTAAGTGTAATTGATGTATGGATGTATTTTTTTAACAGAAACGGTTGGGATTATATATATTAAAAAATACTAAAAGATTCCACAAAATACATATGGCAGAGTAGTGGAATCTTTGCTCCTCTCTTGAAAAACTAACTTTCTTTTGAATACTAGAGATGCTGGTACAACCATTCCAAAAGGAACTACTATTTTTCCATGTGAAAATGGCTACAAAAATGTGCAAAATTAACAAAAAATTGCATTTCATTGAAAAAGTTGACTAATGATTTTGAAAAAACAGTGGATCCTCCTGTGGATCTGCTGGATGCACCACTAGATTCATCTTTGGTTGATGAATTCATTCAGCTAGTTTTAACTAGACTAGAACTAGCGTTGGTGTGGGAGGAGACCAGGGGTGTTCATTGTTGATAGCCAAATGGAAGGTTGAAGGGATCTTTGACCCAACTGAGTCATTAGATTTCATTGGTTGTTGAGGATGATTTAAAGGATTTTCCAATTGCTGAGCAACTGCTCCAATTTTCCTTGTATTTCTGTTAATTCCTCGAAGTGAAATTGCCAGTTCCTGATTGTGCCAAAGTTCTTGTTGGTGTAGTTGAGCCTGCAGATTAGCCAATTCCTCTCGCAACCCTTGGTTTTCTCATTGAAATTATTTGTGCCTAGAGCCTGTGCGCTCTTTCGCTCGTCTGGCATCCACACGCAGTGAGCGAAAATGCTCTCGAAGTTCCTCCAAGACGCACGTCAGGAAAGAGCAAGGAGATATGGATCTTCTCCACATGTTGGAGGAAAGGCACAGGATTAGGTTGGTCTGAAAATCATTGTTGAGTTGAATAAAGAAGACATGATAAGCAAGGTAAGAAATTTGACCGAGTTGTAAGCATATCGCCCTGTGTTTCAATGTAGTGGCACTGAAAGCAAGCAGGAAGAGACATAATTGTGAGGGAGGAAGTAATGGTGTACATTTGATGGAACAAGGTACCAAAACCACCCACAAGCTGACTAGAGTTGGCACAAGGGTGAGCAAGGGAGGTGATTCCATGGGAATAAGGTAGGGCGTCATAGATAACGAGTGAAGCACCATGAGATTAAGAGGAGGACAGGGAGATGAGGGGATGGCATGGGGAGAAGGGAGGGGGACACGTGGTCTAGAGGAAGTCACGTACCAAGAGAGGGGGGCC
>ML812918.1:56836-98016 GCA_009831015.1 Picea engelmannii | reverse complement strand
TCCATTGTATTGCATTACATGTTGTATCTCTTGCTTTAATCACATTATATAGACAAATATCCCAAACTGGTTTTCCCCGGGGGGGTTTTATCCAGGGTCATGTTGACCAAAAATACCTGTGTCAAATTTATGCATGTGTAGAACTGTAGAACAGCATTTTAGAGTTTCAAGATCTAGAGGTAGTGTTATGTGTTTTAAGTATTATTGCATGTGCTAACATTGTAACAAGAAAACACTTGCAAGGGCACCTTAAAAGAACACTTAACCTATAAAACATTGAGCAGAAAGTACATGACAGCTTGCTGTCCTAAAACAACAAAAAGAGGACAGCAAAACAGTTGAAACTTAGAGCCATACTAAGGTCAAAGACAGACCTTAGATGGCAGCCTCATAGGACCTCAGAATTTCAACACTCCCTTGACATTTTTGTATTGAATTCATAAAAATTCAAGGGGTATCCATGTCATATGGACTTGTAACACCTATTTTGAGTAAAAAAAAGGTTTTCTGAGCCTGATTATGAATCTTGGGCATTTTCTGAAAACCGTAGAACACTCTGTGAGGAATACTAGTTGTTCAGATCTCTAGGTGTAAATTGGTTTCTAGTCTCTTTTCACCTGATAGGCTATAGGATTTAAGAAAGGTTCAACAATAAAGTGTTGTATATAGTTTCTGTAACACCCCCGTTTCTCCCATATTGTAAATATAACTATATTGGCCAAGAGACTATGGAAAACTTGATATGTATGAATGTTTGATTTGATGGACCTTTGTATAAAAGGTCAATGAATGTAAATTTTGTTGTTTACTAGAAAATGGATAAGTGTTGCATGACTGTTGGAAGTGGGTGTTTCCAAGAGAGACCACATATGCTATGAAAGATATGGTGAGGGGAACTTAGAATGGTTGAGATAAACCCCACCAAACCAATACTTTGCTGGATTTAATTTCTCGGGATTAGAATAACCCTCTAACCCAGGAATAAATTACAGTCAGGCTAGTAGGTGGGAAGACCTCCTCAAGAGTTAATGAGGGGATGGGGCAGAGTGCCCATCTGTAAGACTTCCATACCTAATCACAGACTGGGAATTTGGGCCACACAAAATCTTGTCGAGGAAGGCAAGAAAGGAAGGCCTGGTGGGAAGAGGAATACCTACGAAGAGTGCAAAGATGAGAGACTAAGCTCTCGGGTTCGAGGAAGAACTGTGAGAAAAAGTGAGTTTTGATCGATAGATACTAAGTCAGGAGAAGGAGAGTAACCTTTGTCCCTATCTATGACTAAGTCAGGAGAAGGAGAGTAACCTTTGTCCCTATCTACGACTGATCCATGAGAAGGAGAGTAACCTTCATCCCTATCTATTACTGTGTCGGGAGAAGGAGAGTAACCTTTTATCCTAACTTTTGTTGAGCCAGAAGAAACGATTCAATCTCAAAGAATCATGGTCTAGTTCAGGCGTGGCTAGTGGCAAATTCATTAGAAGTGACTAAGCTTATGGTTGGGTGGAAACGTGCACCCCTTTCAGTAGTCGCATCACATCGTATGGTTCTGATAAGTGTTTTCATACCTTATGCATTGAAATGGGATAATGGATGAATGCATGTGTTTATCTATTTATAGATGGTTTATGTATTGAATGGTTAAGTTATGTGTATGCACTTATTTCCTTGAGAACTCATTCTTTTGATGGATCATCTATATGCCCCAGCTTATCCCTTAAAGTGTCATGGGACGTAAAACTGTAGGAAGGCCGAGATAGAAAGTATTGCATCTTGTTGGCCCATGGTTATGGAAATAAGAGAAGAACAAGGAAGAGAAGAAAAAATGCGAACTTCGCAAAAAACATAGTGACTGGTACTGGGTCGAAGTGAGCAAAAGAACAAAAAAGATGGAGTGAAGTCCGAGAAAACAAGTCGTTGGATGAGGAGATCAAGGATGAAAGGTAAGAAAGGAAGAAGGATCGTGAAAAGCTCTGGAGGGGTAAAAATCCACCGTTAGATGCTTTGGATAACCACGTGAGAAGGAAGGAAAGATAGGCTGGAGAAGCCTTGAAAACATGGGTCAAGTTGACCTAGGGTCTTGGTATCTAGGGTTTTGACACCTAGGTTTCGACCTGAGGATGTCGATGAGTGATTGTAATGTATAAATAAGAACCTATATGAGGGAAGAGGGTTGGTTCGAGTTTGTTGGATCTAGTTGTATTGTTTTGACATGAGTGATTATTCTTGTGAGAGAGAGAATATTTGAGTACGAGAGCCTTCTGGTATTGTAAGATCTCCAGTTGGGTGTGAAGATCAACCCTACAACTGAGTGTGTAGGGAGGGGAGAGATAGAGAGAAGAGGAGAGAAGATCTATTGGCTAAGAGCGTAGATCAGAACTGTATGCTTTCATCTTAATATATCATAAAGAACAGTTTTGTGGATGTATCCCTAGATAGAGGGTGAACCACTTATATCTGACTCCTATGTGTGATTTATGTTGTGTTAGTTTACCTTGATATATTGTTATTGCATTGCTATGGTAGATATGATAGATGTGTGGAATATATCTAAGTTGATAAGTGATATATGCATGATGTATTGTTCTAGTATTAGATCCACTTGATATTTCCCTTGGTTGTAGACATCTCTGTCTTGCAACCCCCCCATAGCTACTTCGGATGAGACTGCATCTGCTTCATAGGTGTAGCCGAAAGGGCCAGTAGTTAGGCCTTGTTGGTGTGCTCTTAGAGATGAACCCTGGGTTTTCCCCTGTGCCAACAAATGGTTCTGTTGCCGGGACAGGAATCTTCGTGAGGGAATGTCAAGGTGGTTCCCATAAAAGACGGAGATTCATAAGTGGATAGAGGATCAAGAAAAGGACTTCGTTGAAGCCCATAACAAGAACCCTAATCTTAGTACAGAGGATTGGTTGGAGAGATATATCTTTACTGATATACCTGAGATTTTCTTTGGAGGAATCCATCAGGAGCTATATGAGTGGCTAGCTAGGTTAGTTGATACCCAGTTTGAAATTAGATCTAGACCTCTTGTAGTTTGGACATCAGCGTTAATCAATAAGGTCAAGAGAGTTGATAATGTTGTGTCACAAACATTAGATCACTAGTTTGATAGCACCATTGGAGGCTACATCACTGAGTTTGATGTTGACAGAGTAGAGTCATACAACCAGGCTGAGAGATATTTCTTCAAGGGACCTAGAGGAAAATTTTTACATTTTCTGAAGTTAAGAATCAAGATGATATTGCATGAGAAGAACATCTTGAAGATACAGTAGATTGGTCAAATTTGAAAAATTCTAATGTTCAAGAATTCAGACAGTGACATCGACACAGAGGCTGGACATACGCGTAGTGGAAGAGCGTTCATAGAAGTTCATCTTTTGAACTTATTCAAGAAGAACTACGGGGATGAGGGTTTCTATAGTGGAGAAGAGGTAGATATAATGGACGAAGAACATTCAGAACCCGCTAGGGAAGAGGAAAAGGAAGCTAAAGAACCTCGTCAGGATGAGCCATAAACTTCAGAAACTACGCAGGATGTAGAAACATGAAACCTAGGAAGATCTATGGAAGATGAGATGAGACTCCCCATCTTTAGGGGAGATGGGTCTGAAGACCCTGATCAACACTGGATCCTATGTGAATATGTATGGAATATTACAAATGTCACTGATGAAGCAGTTAAGAGAACCCAGTTTAGAACTACCCTTTGAGATCATGCACTAAGATGGTACATGAAGCTTGTTCAAGGACTTGCACAGCCTAAGCTGTTGAATGAGATCAAGAATGCATTGATTGCAGAATTCAAAAAACAGAGTCACAATGTATTACAGAGTTGAAACAAATCAAACAGAAGGTAGCCAAGCCTGTCTGGGAAATCGACCAAAGATTTAAGACCTTAACAGGTCGATTGAATTTTCAGATCCCAGATGAGCAGAACAAAGAGCGGTTCATTTCTACCTTGTTATCACACATCAGAGTCCCTCTGATGAAGCAGAAGATTTCTTCATAGGCCAAGGCACTAGAGATTTCCATGAAGCTAGAATCAACCCCTATGGGAGAATCCAGTTCAGGTATGAGCCAGATATTGAGTTAGCTAACTAGTTTGTCTCTACAGGTTGAAGATATGAAGAAAGACAAGGGGAAATATAAAAGAGAAGACATCTGGTGTGCTAGATGTATAACGGAAGGCCATTACAAGGAACAATGTCCCGTATTCCATGAATACTTGGCCTCTAGAGCTCCGAGCCCTTTGAAGCAAGTCACTTTACCCTGGTGCAAAGTATGCCGAAATAGACATCGTACTGGTGAGCGCTATTACATGCAAAAATATGTTCAGAAACCCACAAATTTGTATTACACGTTCTGTAAGTCTGTGGGACATGATGATATAGATTGTAGGGTTGATGATCTCATGCATGAAAGGTCAAGAGATATATACAAAATTCAAGGTGAAGTACAACAAGAAGGAAACACTACGCAGTATAACTCCCCTGGGAGAGGAAACTTCAATCGTCGTGGTGGATTCAAAGGACGAGGAGGAGGAGGAGGCATGGGTTAAGGCCGAGGATAGATAATTTGTTACAACTACGCATGGCTAGGACACTTGGCAAGGGACTGTCAGAATCCTTGTACTACTTGCAGCTATTGCAACTCCTTCGAGCATGTTATTGAAGAATGTCCAACGTTGCTAGCTAAGCTTCAAGAGAGACGAGGAACTCAGAAAAACCCACAAGTGCAACTAATATATGTTGAACCTCGTGGAGAAGACCCTAGAGTCGTTGTTTTTACTAGAGGAGGAGTTGTTATAGGAGAAGACAGATTGATCCAAGGAAGGACTATAGAAGACTCAGGAATCAGGAAAGTTGCAGAGAAGATCCAAACCTTTGATGCAAAGAAAGAAAGACAAATATTTAAGGAGGCAAGAAAAGAGTTCAAAGGAGACCAAGGCTCTTCATCAAAGACATGGCCAAAAGTAAGGGAATATGGAATGCCTCAGGAATTTGATTATTCTGCTTTTCCAAGAGAAGGAAAAGAGGTAAGCAAGCTCATGGAATTTCTATATACTTGTATTAAGTTGATTCAGGATGAGAGTGTTGTCTAAGAACTACAAAATTTAATCAGACAGTATGAGCTAGGAAATATAGACCCATTACTAAATAAGGTAGTACACCAAATCACTAAAAAGAGAAGGATGAATAAGGAGTTACATTTGAATGCTCAGATAGGCGAATATGATATAGACTATGTGGTCCTCGACTTAGGGTCGGAGGTCAATGTCATGACGAAGCAAACCTGGGAACTAATGGGAAAACCTAAGTTGATCTATTCCCTTATTAGGATTAGAATGGCTAATCAAAAATATGTAAGCCCCTTTGGTAGACTGGAATATGTCCTTGTGGACATCGACGGAGTAAGAAAGTTTGCAGATTTTGAGGTAATTGAGATAGTTGATGATAGTTGTCCTTACCCCACGCTGTTAGGAATTGATTGCGCTTTCAATAATTCTACTGTGGTTGATTTAAAGAAAAGATGTATGACTTTTGAAAGAGATGGCCTTAGGTTTATTTCACCCATAGATCCAGATGAAGGTCAGAAGTACACAGATCCCATCAAAGAAGAAGACCACGCATATGAACTAGAAAACATATACAAATTAACAACTAGACATCAGGATTACATTAATCCTACGACCAATGGAAACCTAAGCTGGCGAAGTGACAATGCATGTTCATTAGACTCAGAAGAAGCACTAGAAACTAGCAAAATAAAATGTATGAAGTATCTACAAGAATATGTGCTAGATTAACTAGTGAAGTTTGTTGGATCGACACAATAGTAAGTAACTTACCCACCTTTTATGGTCTAAATCCTTTAGAAACCTTCTTGTCGAAATTTGAAGAAAGTGTACCAATGCAACAAAGATTGTTGGTGATGGATGAGGCGCTGAAAGAAACCCCAGTAGGATGGTGGGGGACACACAAAAACAACATTATAGTTTAGGTACAATTTTGTACCATGATGACAACACGGTTCTCACCACAAGTAGAAGGCTACAAAGTTCGATACATAGGTCAAAGCTGCCCAAAGGACCATGTGTGAAGCTGTGAGGAATCCTGGAGCAACGTTCCTCAAGAAAAGTGCGTACACAAATTCATTAACACACTGGACACAACACCTATCAATTGGTAGCTTCAAGCAGAGTTGTGCCTCATCACTATAGATTGGGAAGGTATGACTTAGAATTTTGTAACCACCTTCTTATTTGGAAGTCAATATCCTTCAGCAGATCAAGCATTGCAGATTGTAAGACAGAAAGTATTCGAGGATGAAACTAACTTCCCTTTGGAGCAAGAAGAGGACGAATGGACTGCACCTCTACAGAAACTGCAAGGCTGTTACAACATCATTGTCGATGAAGACGATGATACGAGGAAGGTGAACATCGCAGAAACAGAAGGCCAGAGAGATGTGGAAGGACCTGGAGTTGAGCTACCATTCATTAGATAACCCATCAAGATTTAAAAAGTCAATATTGGAACCGAGGAGACACTGAAGCTTGCAAATGTCAGAGATTATTGGGATGTTGCTACCATTGACAAGATCACATAAATACTGCACGAGTATCAATACTTGTTTCCGACAAAGTTCATTGATATGAAGGGCATCAAAGGGCCTATGGGAGAGATGAGGATCCCTTTGAAACCAGATGCAAAACCAGTCAAACAGATACCCTATAGATTAAAACCTAAATATAAGGAGAAAGTGAAGATTGAGCTCGACAGAATGTTGGAAGCAGGGATTATAGAACCTGTCAAAGAATTAGAGTGGATCAGCCTTATGGTGGTACAGGAAAAAACGATTGGAGAGATCAGAATCTGTGTAGATCTCAGGAAGCTAAATGATGCATGTTTGCATGACCCCTTCCCTACGCCATTCACTGACGAAGTGTTAGATAATGTGGGAGGCTAGGAAGTATATTCTTTTACAGATGGATTTTCAGGATACAATCAGATCCGGATTGCCAAGGAAGATGGCCACAAAACCACCTTTGCAACAGAATGGGGGTCCTACCAATATACATTGATGCCATTTGGATTGAAGAATTCCCCAACCATCTTTTCCAAGGTGGTGGTTGAAGCATTCAAGGAGTTCTTGCATAAATTTCTAGAAGCATATTTTGATGATTGGACTGTTTTGAGCTTATTGAAAAATTATATTGAATGTCTAAGGCTAATGATGGATAAATGCAGGCACTATCAAATTTCATTGAATCTGAAGAAATAAATCTTCTTCTCACTGTTCAGAGTGTTGTTATGTCATATTGTATGCAAGCAAGGATTACTGGTAGATCCCTCTAAAATTGCCATTATAGTTGATCTGCCACCTCTTACTTCAGTCAAACAGCTGCGCACTACACTGGGACATACTGGGTATCATAGGAAGTTCATTAAGGGATATGCCCAGATTACAACACCCATGGAGAAGCTTCTGAAGAAATAATGTCAGTTTAGCTAGACAAAAGGATGTCAATAGAGCTTTGACACATTGAAACAAAAGATGGTCACTGCGCCCATTCTGGTTTTCCCAGATTGGAGCAAGGAATTTCACGTACATGTCGATGCATATTCCATTGCATTAGGATTTGTGTTAGCACAAACTGGTGAAGGATATATTGTCCATCCATTGGATTTTGCTAGCAGGAAACTATCAACAATAGAGGTCAACTACACCACTACTGAGCAAGAAGGGTTTGCCATGGTGTATGCGCTGCACAAATTTCACCACTACTTGTTGGGAGGGCACTTTAAAATGTTTACTGATCACTCTGCGCTCAAATACCTAGTCAACAAACCAGTGTTGGGGGGAAGAATTTGTCGATGGATTCTGCTCTTTCAGGAATATGATTTTGAGATCATAGTCAAGCTAGGAAGAATGAACAAGGGTCCTTACCACTTGTCAATTTTGGAACATGGCGAAGATCTGACCAGTTTGGAGGATGCATTGTCGGATGCACAACTGCTAGAAATTAGAAAGATTGATGACCACTTTGCAGAAATAGTCTAGTTCCTATCAACAGGAATGGCACCTAGTGAGTACACAATTCCACAAAAGAAACAACTAGTAGTTCGCACTGCTGACTTTTCACTTATAGTTGGACATCTATACAAGATGGGACCTGATGAGATATTGAGAAGATGTGCTATGGAGGAAGAATGGCCAATGATACTCATGGAATCTCATGAAGGCATTGCAGGAGGACATTACGCAGGGAAAGCAACTGTGCATAAGGTTCTTAGAGATGGCCTTTGGTGGCCTACCTTACACAGAGAAGGTAAAGACTATTACAGAGCCTGCGATGTATGACAAAGAGTTGGGAGACCTTACAGAAGAGATGAAATGCCACTAGCACCACAACTGACCCTACAAGCATTTGAGAAATGGGCCATTGACTTCGTGGTACCTATAAACCCACCAGGAAAGCGCACAAGAGCAAGATACATAATTACAACAACATAATACTTAACCAGATGGGACGAAGCGAGAGTAGTCAAGGATTGTAGTGAAAATACAACTATGCGCTTCATATTTGATGACATCATAACCAGGTTTGGATGCCCAAATATCCTTATGAGTGATCAAGGCACACATTTCATAAATAAGACTGTTGAATCCTTGACTGAGGAATTTGCAGTCCACCATCAGAAGAGCACACCCTACCATCCACAAGAAAATGGGACAGTGGAAGCATTCAACAAGATCTTGGAGACAACGTTGATGAATATTTGAAGTGTGAATAGGGATGACTGGGATTTAAGAGTACCAGCAGTACTTTGGGCCTATAGAACCACTTGTAAGAAGTTAAAAATGTAGACCCCCTTCAAGTTGGTCTATGGTCTCGAAGTCGTTGTGCCAATAGAATACCTGGTGCCAAACCTAAGAATTGTTTTATTTACAAATATGGATGAAACTGACGCTTTTCAAGAGAGGTTTGTGCAGTTAATTGAACTTGAAGAAGACAGATTTATTTATGGATTCCATCATCAAGTACAGAAGGAAAGAGAGAAGGCCAACCATGATAGACACATCAAAAATAAGGCATTTAGACAAGGTGATCTAGTCCCGGTATATGACAATAAGTTAATCAAGCATCCTGGGAAGTTTAGAATGCATTGGATCAGGCCATATGACATCACCTATGTTATAGAAGGAGGAGTTGCGTAGTTGATGAATTTGAAGGGAGAATGGAAGGAAGGATTAGTGAATGGGAGTCGACTGAAGTTGTACTATGGCAACCAGCTGCTTCGCAGCTCCAAGTAAAAGCATAAGGAAAAGGGTATAGGTACCAGGTGCAGTTGAAACTAGGTACCAGACGTAGAAAAGACAATTTGCACAGGGAAGGAGAGGAGGCATAGAGCATAAGGCAAAGGCTGCACTACGCATCTTGAAGACAAAGAAAAATAGAAGAGCCAGATCTGAAGTGCCTCAGGACGAGTCACAGGTGAGTGTTGGGGGCTTGTTGGCCCTTGGTTATGAAAATAAGCGAAGAATAAGGAAGAGAAGGCAAAATTTGAACTTCGCTGAAGACATAGTGACTGGTACTAGGTCGAAGTGAGAAAAATAACAGAAAATACAGAGTGAAGTCCAAGAAAGAAAGTCGTTGGATGAGGAGATCGAGGATGATAGGTAAGAAAGGACGAAGGATCGTGAACAACTCAGAAAGCGAAAAAAGCCTCCGTTAGATGCTTTGGAGCACCGCGTGAGAAGGAAGGAAAGATAGGCTGATGAAGCCCTGAAAACATGGGTCAATTTGACCCAGGGTTTTAGACGCCTAGGGTTTTGGTATCTAGGGTTTTGACACCTAGGTTTTGACCTAAGGATGTTAGTGAGTGATTGTAATGTATAAATAAGAACCTATATGAGGGAAGAGGGTTGTTTCAAGTTTGTTATATCTAGTTGTATTGTTTTGACATGAGTGATCATTTTTGTGAGAGAGAGAAGAGCTAAGTATGAGAGCCTTCTGATATTGTAAGATATTCAGCTGGGTGCGAAGATCAACCCTGTAGCTAGGTGCGCAGGGAGGGGAGAGATAGAGAGAAGAGGAGAGAAGATATGTTGGCTAAGAGAGCAGATCAAAACTGTATGATTTCATCTTAATATATCATAAAGCATAGTTCTATGGACGTAGCCCTAGAGAGAGGGTGAACCATGTATATCTGACTCATGTGTGTGATTTATGTTGTGTTATTTTACCTTGATATATTGTTATTGCATTGTTGTGGTAGATCTGATAGATGTGTGGAATAGATCTAAGATGATAAGTGATATATGCATGTTGTATTGTTCTAGTATTAGATCCACTTTATATTTCCCTTGGTTTTAGACATCTCTGTCCTACAACCCCCCCATAGCTGCTTCGGGTGAGACTACATCTACTTCGTAGGTGTAGTTGAAAGGGCCAGTATTTAGGGCTTGTTGGTGTGCTCTTGGCTCTGAACCCTGGGTCTGCCTCTGTGCTAACACATCTATATAGACTTGTCTGTCTGAAGAGAATATCTTCTCTAGACTCCTTAATGTGCGACCGAGATATCATGTCCAAGTCCTTAACAACTTCACGATGAAGAGATTCATGATTAACTCACGAGAGTTTAGAAGGACCCATATGACCAACACCTAGGGACCCTAGGATAATCCTAAGGGAGCTAATTCCTTCTAGCTTCGGAGCTCCGGAAGTCTAGTACTTGAGAGTATTGTCGGCCATCTTAGTGACAAACTAGCCAAAGGCAACCAAGAGTTACGGTTACCTGTAAGGTTGACCGACGTTGGGCATTTTCCCTAGTGGTTAGATGAACCTATATTATCGACTAAACCAGGATCCAACTCCCCATTGCAAAGTAGTGTTAGCCACCGATCGAGAAGTTCGAGAATTCTCTGATCCGTTGGATCTACACCGAGATGACTTCGACGAAGTTCCACTTCGGGAGAATATGTTATATCATCAAACTCCCTGAATGCCAAATTTATGAATTAAAGGAGAGCCATATATTTGGGGAGATTGTTCATAGCCCCACCTACTGTTTGATCATTTAGGAAGAGGGACACACACATGGTAATTCGACGAAGCCCCGCTTCAAGAAATGGATTGGTAGTGAAGCCAAAACCCCCAAAGGTCGGAGCTGCGAAGTGACTAGGACTGTTGATATGGGGATCCTTTAGGTCCTCTTCTAGCCATTAGACGTACGATGAATTCATCCCAACGTTGATTGCTTAAGGAGAAAAAATATATTGTAACGTCAAAACCCCCAAAGTCTAAAGTTGTGAAGTAATGTGGACCATGGATCTAAGGATCCTTCAGAACCCCTCTTGACCATTCTTATGTGGGGACACATGTATCATGTTGAGGGCACGTGGGGGGCCCACATGTCAAGTGACAATGTTTCCAATTGTGGAGACCTCGTGGCATGGTAAGGGGATGTCGTTGACCTGAGGCAGGTGCCATGTATTCTTACTAGATTGTTTTGGGATGAAAAATGTCCCTCTAGGATTGACCCAACAATGGGACCCAAGGGACCCTTGAGCGAAAGTTATGATCTGTATATCTTTGGGGTTACGTGGATACCCTTGGACCATAAAATCTAGGTTGTGGTCATCCCAACGATGACCAACTCTGAGAGAAAAGAGGAGTTAGTGTCGCAAAACTCCCGAATGTCGGAGTCACGAAGTAATGTGGACCATGGATCTACGAATCCTTCGGGATCCCTCTCAGCCATCGATGTACGAGGGACATGTGGTGCTATATCCTTTAGTATGGAGACTTGGTACTCCAAGGTAATTGAGGAGTGGTGTTTTGATAAGCTCCAAATCCTGAAGTAACAAGAATCGTTGATCTGAGGATGCTTCAGGACTTATCCTAATCATTATATCTAGGCAGTGGTCAGCCCGACACTGACGAACTCTGGGAGAAAAGGGAAGTTTACACCATGAAACCCCCGAACACCAAATTTACGAAGTAGTAGAGGTTGTTGACCCAATGGTTACGTGGACCTACCTTGGCCACAAAATCGAAAGGCATGAAGGACGATCAGTCTGGAGTGACGTGGTATAGTGACGTCACCCAGGGTGACATGGACCCAAGTTTGGTGTGCCATGTGTCACTTGAATTTGTGCATATCACATACCCTATAGACCCATTGGAATGTGACATGTGTCACCCCTAGCCCTTCCACATGTCAGCCCCTGGCTCATTCCTTTCTAGCCAAAGTAGTTGGTGAAGTTTCTGAAACTCTGAGACTTCGAGACTCCAGAGAATTTGAGGTGTAGTATTGTAGTGTGACCAAAAGGCCTAAAGGTCGAAGCCACATGGAAATATTATGAGACTTCAGGATTTCAGGACTCCAGGAGATCTTGTGCGTGGATAGTAAAGAGGCCTTCAGTGCCGAAGTGGCGAAGAGTCAAATTCCTCTATAGCTGATATCTTAGAAAGGGGTTGAGCACATCGCTAGTTAGTAGGAGGATTTTTTTAAGAGGAAAATGAAAAGTATGATGCCCCACTCCTTAAAATACCATTAAGGGGTCGAGTGTTTTACAAATTGGTATCAGATCATGGTTACAATGCTTGTCCTGCTTGGGCTCATGGATGAGTCACATAAGAACCTTATTTAAAGGAATTTTAAGGGTTACACCCTATCTTAATTATTCCCTAAAGATTCGGGTTAGAGTTTTACTGAATAAAATAATGAAACTTTCTACTGTGTGTGTATTTAAGAAATAAAAATTGTGTGTTGTCTATGAATTAATAGATCATTGGCTAACAGTGAGTGTTTTTTCATCACTCGAGCAACCAATGAATCACAGGAAACTACAAGTATAAAGGATGGTGACATGCCATGAAGTGGGGGATGGCTCCCACAATAGAGACGAATAATCTAATGAAAGGAGGGTGGTGGAAACCCCTCCGGATATGGCTGAGACTGTAAGGAGCCTCATGGATAAATTACAGAGTTGCAAGGCTGACAATGAGAGATTGATAAAGGAGAAATAAAAACAAATGAAAATTAATGCAGTCTTGCTACAGAGCTGATCTGACATATAGAGGCAGATGCAGCATGGACCCGCAACCAGTCATGTGGATCGATGACATACGAAGAGAAGTCAAAGTCCACCTAAGATATGAAAACATGGTCCCATGAGTAGCCACACTAGAAGAAGTACCTCAAGGAAGGCCCAACCTGGAGGTAGGGGACACTCATCGGGAGATTCCTATAGAAAGGAAATTGGAAAATCCAAGGGATCTTCTAGTAGAATAAATAGCTCACATTCTCAAAGAAAAGGAAATAAGTGAAAGATTTCCAAAAGTCATGATCGCGAAGAGTTCAAGAAAGCCAAACTACCCTCTTTCGATGGAGAGATTAAGAAAGGGGAAAAGGTAGAAGCTTGGTTTCTTAGTTTAAAGAAGTACTTCAGAGTCCATGACTACTCTAAAAACTTGAAGGCTCGAATATCCATCTTCAACATGAAAGGAAAGGCTTCCATTTGGTGGGAAGACCTTAGGAATGTGAAAGGAATCCATGACAAGGACTTGTCATGGAAACAATTTGAGAAACACTTCAAGAAGAAGAGTAGTTTGGGATTCAAGAATAAGGGGTTTAAATCCTAAAGATTTAAGAAAAATGGGAAGGATTATAGGATGAGCCTTCATACTAGAAGTGTGTATCAGAAAAAAAATCCCCTCCTAGAGTGGAAATAAACCTTTTGGAGGAACCCCATGAAAGACTGATAACCCAAAAAGAAAACCATTGAAATTTTGGGGTTGTGGAGAAGAAAATCTACTGAGAGATTGTCCACACATACAATAGAACAAAAAGAGAATCTGAAACATCCAGTAAGCTACCATAGTCAATGATGTGGCTAGGAGCTTGCCATGGATTTATGTAGCCTTGGATAATAAACAAGCTAACCACCAAGCTTCAGTGGTGGATATGGAAGGTATGATTTCCAACCATCTATTTTCTATTTTAATTGACCTTGGTTATAATTTGAGTTATGTGGCCCCTCAGGCTGTTGATAAGTGTAAATTATAACCAATTAGACATGTTAATCCATGGTTAGTAAAACTAGCCACTGGAACCAAAAGGAAACTAGCATAGTTCATACCAGCTTGCCAATTCATTATGGATGAATTCCCACCCAAGCAACCCTTAACATACTTCCCCTAGGGTCTTATGACCTGTTTATTAGTATGGACCGGTTAGCTACTTATAAAACTAATTTGGACGGTTACCATAATACTTTAGAATGTGTAAATGAAGAAGGGAGAAAAATAACCCTCCAAGGGATTCAGAAGCTCGTCTCAGTGAGATGAATATGAGCCCTTCAAATGAAAAAATATTGCATAAAGGGATGTTCCCTTTAGGCAATACAGGTGTTGGAATCTATTGAGGATGAAAAACCAAACCTAGAGGACCACACCATATTAAGAAAGTATAAATATGTGTTTCCAAAAGAGGTACCGGTTCTACCTCCGAGAAGAGACATTGACTTCTCGATAGAACTTGTACCAGGAGCAGTGCCAATGTCTATAACGCCCTATAGGATTAGTACACCAAAGCTAGTTGAGCTCAAGCTACAGCTAAAGGAGATGATGAACAAAGGGTATATCCGACCCAGTGTGTCTCCATGGGGAGCACTGGCCTTATTTGTGAGAAAGAAAGATGGCACACTCTGACTGTGCATAAACTATAGACAACTCAATAAGACAACAATAAAGAACAACTATCCCCTACCAAGAATCGGTGACTTGTTCGACCAATTAGGGGGTTATTCTATTTTCTCAAAGACCGACTTAAGGTTTGGATACCATCAAGTTTGAATCAAGGATGAAGACATCCACAAAACAACCTTCAGGACAAGATATGGTCACTATGAATTTGTGGTGATGCCATTTGGATTAACCAATGCCCCCGCCACTTTTATGTGCTTGACGAATAATGCACTCAAAAAATTCCTAGACAGATTTGTATTGGTTTTCATTGATGACATCCTAATATACTCCAAGAACAGAGAGGATCATGAAGAAAATCTTAAGTTAGTACTACAAGTACTAAGAGAGCATCATCTCTACGCTAAGTTTAGCAAGTGTGAATTTTTTTCAGAAGCAATTCCATTACTTAGGCCATGTTATTTCTGAAGGAGTGGAAGTAGACCTTGACAAGATCAGATCTATCATGGAATTGCCTACCCCAAAGGATGTATCTAATATCAGATCCTTTATGGGCTTAGCAGAATACTATAGAAGGTTCATAAAAGGATTTTCCAAGATCGGTTGTCCAATCACTGCCCTTCAGAAAAAGGGGGATAAATTCACTTGGACATTAGAATGTGAAGAAATATTTCAGGAACTGAAATACCTTCTAACCCATGCACTCGTGTTGAAGATTGTAGACCCTGATTGATCCGGGATCTTTTCATTGTGACTTATAAAGAATTGCATTAAATGAGCATAAATTAAAAGTGCACCATTAAAGAAGGGAAAACTTAAAAATGAAGAGACATAAGCATAAGATATGAACACAAAAACTTGATAATGGAGTTCATCCCTGGTGGACTACGTCTTCGGGTTCTTTTCTCAAATGGGTAGGCTCTTTCATTAACTCGGCAAAAGAATTTGGCAAATGCATGAATATACCTCATTCTGAAATCAAGTTGCAGAAATAAGGCTCGGATAAGAAAACAAACATCACCACTGGATTTGTAGCATCGAATTACCCAAAACTGACTGTCTCCATGCTCTGATCTGACTCTGGCACTCCCAGGCCCAAGAAGAATTTTGTCTCAGTTTTCATGCCCTCTCCAACCTGCGATTATGACAGTCTTGTATCGAAATCCATGCCCTCAAGTCTGTACGATCTGCGTCTCTCCCATGAATCTGAGAGGATTGTACTTTTTAAATAATGAATATGGACGGATATACCAAGTGGCATCAGTGGTGTGTTGGTTATGGGCGGAGTTGTAAAGGCATGGGTGTTGGCGGAGGTTTCGGGGTCAAATCCATTGGACTACATTTTGAACGTTGGTTATATATATATAGCACCATATATTTTTTTCCTCGCTAAGTTTAGCGATCCGCTAGAGGTTCCTTCAACGACCATTAAAATTGGCGTGGTTCGCCAGATTTGGCGGATCTGCCATTCTTTTTTAAAACAAAATTCGTTCACGGGTCAATATTGGGAATTTTTGGGATGCCACGTGTTGCTCAATGATTGGGCCACATGGATCCCACTGATACACCCACATGTATGATGTCATGGTTTCCTTGTCATTCCATACTTACATGTGGCGTTTCTTGGGTTGTGCCACATGACATCGCCTGGGGTGCCACGTGGTACTTTTATATTGGTCCACGACCCCTAAAAATCCCATTGGCGAGTGACATGTGACAGCCTCTGGTGCTTCCACGTGGCATGCTAACATCAGCAGTCCATACAATGATGTCACCTTACCATGTCAGCTACTGACGTCGACAGTACGGATGATGATGTGGCCCCCTGCAGACTGACCTTGTTTGACAATGAATATCTTTCAAACCGTAACTCTGTTTGATGAGTTGTTTGCGCCGTTACAAATATTGCATCGCGTTCTTCGTGATCATGCCATTTTCACTGAGTTTTGGGAACTTTTAATTTTTTCCCTTTCTTTGTCTTCTAGAGCCATTCTGAGCATTATGAGTTGCCTCTGTGAGTTTTGAGTTATCCTTAGCCTTCTTTGGATCCTTTTTGGATCATACCTTCCCACTAAGAGATTTTTGGACCACCAAAATCTTTCATCAATCAACTGGTAAGTGACAGAAAATTCCCCTCACTTTTTCCTTCTTGATCCACTTTTCCTTTCTTGAATGTGTGCCTTTTAAGCCTACTCGAAGATAATCAACATCACCCTTGCGTGAAGTCCTTGTCCTCCTATCCAGGGTGATATCCTCCTATAGCTCATCTAAGTAATCAGGTGCAAAGTCATCAACTGATGGTATTGAAACTTCCTCATCTTGATCCATGATCATGGGAGGCTAAAAAAGTTTTAAGTTCTCAACGTTCACAACTAAGTAAATTTGCATATAAGGTGGAAGATCCAGACGGAAATCATTGGTACCGCTTTTCTACAAGATAGTGAAGGGTCCATAATGAATGGGATTGAGTTTCTTTCCTTTACCCTTCAATCTCTCCTTACTGATGTGAAGCCATACTTGGTCTCCAACCTGAAACTGATGATCAACCCTATGCTTTTCATGCCGAGCCTTATACTATGCTTGACATTTCTCCAACTATTCCCCGACTTCATGGCGTATTTGTTGAATCCTTTGGATGAACTTGTGGGCTTTGTCCTTTGTTCATTCTTCATTTACATCGGCATCTCTCTTGTACATCAAGTCCAAAGGAACCTTTGGCAGGTACCCAAAACATGTCTCAAAAGGTGAACTCTGAGTGGATGAATGTAAAGCTCGGTTGTATGCATGTTTTACATAGGGTATCTGTTCCTCCCATATTTTGGGACGCTTGCTGCAGTAGCCTCGTAGAAAAAGTACCACTGTTCGGTTTACCACCTCTATCTATCTGTCGGTCTGTGGATGGAAAGCAGTGCTCCTCTTTAATTTGGTGTCCATCATTCTCCATAATCTAGTCCAAAAGTCCCCAAGGAATCAAGTATCTCGATCCAAGATGATAGATGTGGGTAATCCAAAGTGAACCCAAGCATGTTGAAAGAAGATATTAGCAGTCTGCTCAACAATTATCTACTTTTCACAAGGCATCAAGATACACATCTTGTTGAACCTATCCAATACAACATACAAATAATCATGACCCCCTTTGGTCATGGGTAAACCCCCTACAAAATCCATGGATATACTTTCCCATGGATGGGATGGACCAGGAAGTGGTGAGTATAGCCCCAATTTTCTATTAGTGGGCTTACAAGTAGAACACATCACACACCCCTTTACATATTTAGTTACAATTTCTTTCATTTAAGGCTAGTAACGAAACCTTTGCAAATGAGCCATAGTTTTTCCTACCCCAAAATGCCTAGACACAAGAGAAGTATGAGCTTATCGTATTACATGGACTCGTTCACTTGTAGGAATACATAGCTTTCCAAAATGGTAGAGAAACTTTCCCTACATACAATAGTTCTCTACCTGTGCACCAAAGGTTAGCTTCGTATATACTTCTTTAAAATCTTCATCGATGGCATATTGTTCTATATATCTATCATGAGATAAAGAAGCATTCTTCAAAATAATAGAAGCAACAATAGGAGGTCTAGAAATAATATCAACTACCTTATTACTTGTACCCTTTTTGTACTTGATTACCATGTGAAACTATTGTAGAAAACCCATTCACCTGTAGTGTTGAGATTGTTGCAATTTAGTCTGTTCTTGAAGATACTGTAAGGGTTGGTGATCTGTATGTATGATGATTTCCTTCCCTAACAAGTAGTGCTTCCATTTCTTTACACTCCGGACTAATGCATTCAACTCTTTATCATATGTAGGATAGTTAACAACAACTTGGTTAAAAGTTTCAGAGTGGTAACGGATAGGCTTACAATATTGCATTAGTATTGTACCCATGGCATATCTATTGACATATGTCTCAATCTCAAAAGGCTATTGAATATTCGACAGTGATAATACTAGTGCGGTACTGATATTTCCCTTGAAAGTGTCAAAATATTTGTGTTGCTTTCCTTCCCACTGAAAAGTGTTCTTCACACTGGTTAAGGCATGCAGAGGATCTGCTATGAAGGAGAAGTTGGGAATGAATCTCCTCCAATACTGGACTGCACCTAAGAAGGTTCGAACTTCAGTTACACTTTTTGGCTTAGGTCAATTTACAATTACATCAACTTTGGAAGGGTCAATTTTCAATTGTCCTCCTCCTACAATATGACCTAAGTACACAAGTGCAGTCTTGGCAAATTCACATTTAGACAATTTTACATACAACTTTTCCCTTTGCAAAGTATCCAATACTTTCTTTACATGCCTCACATGCTCATCCCAAGTCCCTCTAAAAAAAATAATGTCATCTAAATATACAAACACAAAGTCATCTATGAAAGGCATGAATACATCATTCATCACACACATGAAAGTTGTCGGAGCATTACAAAGCCCAAACGACATAACCAACCACTCAAACAATCCATGTTTGGTTTTAAAGGCAATTTTCCATGCATCCTATTATGGGACTCTGATTTGATGATATCCACTGTGCAAATCCAACTTAGTGAAATAGACAACATTCTTCAATTGATCAAGTAAATCATCTATGCGAGGAAGAGGGTATTGATTTTTCACCGTGATTTTATTTAAGGCTTGGTAATCGATACACATTCTCCATGTGCCATATTTATTTTGCACCATCATGATCAAAGAACCACAAGGAGATGAACTTGGTCTAATGACCCCTTGATCCAATAAGCCCTGTACCTGCTTCTTGATCTTTGTCATCTCCACAACTGACATCTTGTACATGCCCACATTAGGAAGAGGAGAATCATGTTGAATATGTATCTCATGTTGGATTTCCCTCTTAGGAGGTAATCCATCTGGTTCCTGAAAAATATTATCATACTTAGAAACAATATTAATTCCTTTTCATGAGATGGATCAAACCCTTGGAAAGCATCGGATGTCCTGACATCTTTCTCTTTGATGACCGTGAGTACATATCTCTTATTAGTGTTTATAAGTCTTTTCATTTGACCTGCACTAACAAGTGTCGTATTTACCCTCATGTTGTGAGATCTAACAATATATTCCACTCCCCCCTTAGTAAGGTGGTATTTGTTCTCATGAAAAAAAAAGATTGTTTTTCTATCATAAAGATAAGGACTTCCCAAACACTATGCCACATATATCAAGTGGTACAACATCCAAATCCACATCATCAACCAATTTTGAAGCAATACCAAATCTGATCCTAAATTGTTTGGTGACATTAAGTTTTTCTTTGTCACATACCCAACCAAGAGGATAAGGTTTCAGATGTGGTTTCGTTTCAAGGCCCATTTTCTTCACAAGTGCTTCAGATATTAAGTTTACTTGGGAACCCAGATCAAATAATGTATCTATCTTAGTATGTTTAGATACAACTCTTATGTGAAATAACTCATTCCTCTTTCATTCATCAACATGAGATTCATCATTGGAACTAGAACTATCATGAAGAGAATCTTTACCTTGTACTCCAACTGTTGTGATCATTCCTTCATCTTCTGAATCAGAACCAAGATCTTGCTGCACTGTAGCAATTGTCTTTGTCTTCCTCTTTCCACCGAATTGTTTCGGTTTCTTTTCCGAATGTAGTTTCCAATAGTGTTCTTCATCGTGACCGCTCTTCTTGCAATGAGTGAAATATGGTTTTCCTCCTTCTCTCATCACTGTAGCCATCTTCTTGTCCTTCCTTTTAAACTTCTTAAGGTGAGTTGCTTGCACACAAACTTCGTCAAGACTAATGGGGTTAAACAAGAGCAAAGTATGTCGAATATAACTGTGAAGTGTGCCAATATACTTCATTAAGGTTTCATAAGAATCCAAAGGAATGTTCAATGAAAGAGCTTTCTTCCTAAATTATTCTATGAAACTTTGTATAGTGTGTCCTTTACTTTGCCTTAAAGTTTGCCATTCCATCATTACTTTATGTAAATATCCTAATGGATAAAATTGCTTCCTTATCGCTAATTTAAATTATGACCATGAGGAAAGAAGCTTACCATACTTACTTATGTCCTAAAGCTTTCTCTCCCACCATATGAGAGCGGTGCCTTCCAACCGAAGAGAAGCTAATTGCACTTTAACATCCTCTTCATCAATATGTTGGACACATAAATACACTTCAACCTATCGGATCCAATTATCTATATTTTCAGGATTAGCATCTCCATTAAACATAGGTAAAGAAAATTTTAGATCAAGATTTAATAATGGTTTCTTAAAAGAGGCTTTATGGATAGAATGATGAGAATGATGAGAATGCTCAGAGGAAGAAGAACTAGAACTCGAAGGTGAAGATGGAGGCTCAGGAGGATCTCCTCCAGCCCCTTGGTTTACCGGAGCATCATCATCTGCATGTGCTTCCTTTTTCTTCCCTTTGTTCTTCATCCTTTTCTCGTAATCTCCATACATTCTCTCGACCATTTCTAACATGCGATAGAAGACCATGTGAAAGTTTTTCTCCTGTTCATCATGCTTGTCCTCTTCTGCCATTTTCTTCCTTCTGGATGCACGTCCAACTTCGGTTTTGAAAGTATTAAGAGTTCCTTCACCCTGTTTATGCTTGGCCCTAGTAAGCATTCACACTCAACAATTCAAGTCAAATACAACTGGTTTGATACCAACATGATACAAGATCTTTTAATCATGACTTATAAAGAATTGCATTAAATGAGAATAAATTAAAGTGCACCATTAAAGAAGGGAAAAATTAGAAATGAAAAGACATAAGCATCAGATTTGAACACAAAAACTTGATAATGGAGTTCGTCCCTGGTGGACTACGTCTCCAAGTCCTGCTCTCAAATTGGTAGGCTCTTTCATTAACTCATCAAAAGAATTTGGAAAATACATGAATATACCTCATTTTGAAATCAAGCTGCATAAATAAGGCTCAGATTAGAAAACAAACATCACAATTGGATTCCTAGCATCAAATTACTCAAAAATAATTGTCTCCATGCTCCGATCCGACTCTGGCACTGCCCAGGCCCAAGAAGAATTTTGTCTCAGTTTTTGTGCCCTCTGCAACTTGCAATTATGACAGTCATTTCTCGAAATCTGTGCCCACAATTTTGTATGGTCTGTCCCTCTCCCCCGACTCTGAGTGGATTGTACTTTTTAAAGAATGAATACAAGCGGATATACGAAGTGGCATCGGTGGCGCGTTGGTTAAGGGCGGAGTTGTAAAGGCATGGGTGTCCATTTTGAACGTTGGTTATATATATATATATATATATATATATATATATATATATATCACCATATATATGTTTCCCCGCTAAGTTTAGCGACCCGCTAGAGGTTCCTCCAACGACCATTAAAATTGGTGTATATTTTTTTTTAAATGAAATTTGTTCATGGGTCGATATTGGGCATTTTCGGGATGCCACATGCTTCCCGATGATTGGGAAACATGGCTCCCACTGATACGCCCACTTGTATGCTGATGTGGCTGCCCTGTCATTCTATACTGACATGTGGTGTTTCTTGGGTGGTGCCACGTGGCATCACCTGGGGGTGCCATGTGACACTTTTTTATTGGTCCACATGGACCCCTGAAAATCCCATTGGCGGGTGACACATGACATCCTTTGGTGCTATCACATGGCATGATGATGTCAGAAGCCCATACGATGACATCACCCTACCATGTCAGTTGTTGACGTCCTGCTGACGTTAGCAGTACGGATGATGATGTGCCCCCCTGTTAACTGGCCATGTTTGATCACAACTTTGACCACAAATATATTTCAAAACCTAACTCTGTTTGACGAGATGTTTGCACCATTAGAAATATTGCGATGCATTCTTTGCGATCATGTCGTTTTCACTGATTTTTGGGAACTTTGAATTTTTTCCCTTTCTCTATCCACTGGAGCCATTCTGAGCATTCTGAGTTGCCTCTGTGAGTTATGAGTTATCCTTATCCTTCAATGGATACTTTGGATCACTAATATTGAATTCCTCATGTGTACAAATTCCCTTAAGGAAGGACTCAGAGGAGTCCTTATGCAAGAAGGACGCGTAATTTTCTACGAATCCAGAAAATTAAACGAGCATGAAATCAATTATGTGACCCATGATCTAGAGTTGGCCGCCATAGTGCATGCTTAAAAAATGTGGAGGCATTACCTCCTGGGTAGGAGATTTGTACTTATGACGAACCATTGTGGCTTGAGGCACTTGTTTGATCAACCAAAACTCAATGCTAGGAAATCTAGGTGGATGGCTCTCCTTAGTGACTTTGATTTCAAAATCAAACACATCAAAGGAAAGGAAAATAGAGTGGTCGATGCCCTTAGCAGAAGTATGAAAATGATTCACCTGGAAACAGTGAGCACCTATGAAACGAATGTCAGGGAGAGAGTTAGGAGTGCATAAGAAACACATGCATTTTTCAATACCATGACATCATACCCAAAGCAAGATCCCACAGGGCTAAAGTATGAATGTTGTCAGATGCTTGATGAAGGTCTGCTGACCTACAGAAATAGATTGTATATTACAATTTGTGACGAATTGAAGAGGTTCATAATGGATGAACTACACAAGAGACCATATACTGGTCACCCAGGTTATCAGAAAATGATCACGGCCACTAGGAAATATTTCTATTGGTCTGGATTGAAAAAGGACAAAGCTGACTATATAGCTAAGTGTCTAGAATGCCAGTAGGTTAAGGTAGAACATTGGCACCCAAAAGGGTTGTTACAACCTCTACCAATTCCAGAATGGAAATGGGAAACCATTTCCATGGATTTCATCACCAGATTACCAAAATCGGCCAAGCAAAATGATGCCATCATGGTAGTGGTGGACAAATTGAGCAAGTCTGCTCACTTCATTCCTGTCAAGTCAACTTGCAAGGCAATATATATTGCCAAAATATTCATGAAGGAGATATCCAGTCTACATGGCATGCCTAGGGAGATTGTATTTGACAAAGACACAAAATTCACTTCAAGATTTTGGAAATCCTTGATGGCTGGTTTTGAGACCAAATTGTTGTTTAGCACAACCTATCACCCCCAAACTGATGGACAAACAGAAAGAGTAAACCAAATATTAGAAGACATGTTAAGGATGCATGTAATGCATCAGCCTAAGAAGTGGGAAGACTACCTACCATTGGTAGAATTTTCCTACAACAACGGTTATCAAGAGTCATTGAGGATGAGCCTTTTTGAAGCCCTCTATGGTAGACAGTGCAAGATTCCAATCAGTTCGAGTAATCCATTGGATAGAATTACAATCAGACCCAACATGCTAAAAGAAATGGAGCAACAAGTGATTTAGATAAAGCAAAATCTTAAAATTGCTTAGGATAGACAGAAGAGTTACGCCAACAGAAAGAGAACTCCCAGAGAGTTCAAGACTAGAGACCATGTATATCTCAAAGTTAGGCCTAGGAAGAGTTACTTGAGGACATGAGCTTGTGCCAAAATGGAACCCCGGTATTGTGGACCCTTTGAAATCTTAGATAGAGTGGGACCTATAGCCTATAGGCTAGAACTCCCTCCCACCGTGAAGGCACATAATGTTTTCCATGTTTCATTATTAAAGAAATATGTACATTATTCTAATCATATAATTCACTGGTCTATGATTCAGGTGGAGACGAAGGGAGAATTCCTGCCAGAACCTCAATGCATATTAGATAGGAAGGAAACCTCACTCAGGAACCAAACCATTGCACAGTTCAAGGTGTAGTGGAAACACTTTGGCCCAGATGAGGCTACACGGGGAATGGAGGATGCCATGAGACATGCATATCCATTTTTGTTTACTTCTGTATATAAAGATCACATTGACATATAAAACATCAAGGAAGATGTTCCTTTAAGGGGGAGGGGATTGTAACCCCCCTATTTCCCCCAATTTGTAAATATAACTATATTGGCCAAGAGACTATGGAAAACTCGATATGTGTGAATGTTTTCTTTGATGGACCTTTCTATAAAAGGTCAATGACTGTAAATTTTGTTATTTACTAGAAAATGGATAAATGTTGCATGATTGAGGGAAGGGTGGTTTTCCAAGAGAGACCACAGATGCTATAAAAGAGATGGTGAGGGGAACCTGGAATGGTTGAGATAAATCCCACCAAACCAATACTTTGTTGGATTTATTTGCTGAGGATCAGAACAACCCTCTGACCTAGGAATGAATTACAGTCAATATGGTAGGTGGGAAGACGTCCTCAAGAGTTAATGAGGGGATGGGGAAGAGAGACCATCTGTAAGGCTTCCAGACCTGACCACGGATTGGGAATTCGGGCCACACACAATCTTTTTGAGGAAGGTAAGAAAGGAAGGCATGGTGGGCAGAGGAAGACCTACAAAGAGTGCAGAGACGAGAGACTAACCTCTCGGGTTCGAGGAAGAACTGTGAGAAAAAGTGAGTTCTGATTGGAGGAAATAGAGATTGATTTGGGAGAAGGAGAGTAACCTTCGTCCCTATCTATGACTGAGTCAGGAAAAGGAGAGTAACCTTTGTCCCTATCTACGACTGAGCTAGGAGAAGGAGAGTAACTTTTGTCCCTATCTATTACTGTGCTGGGAGAAGGAGAGTAACCTTCGTCCCTAACTTTCGTTGAGCCGGAATAAAAGATTCAATCTCAAAGCATCGTGGTCTAGCTTGGGGTTGGCCAATGGTAAATCTATTAGGAGTGACTGAGTCTATGGTTGGATGGAAACAGACACCCCTTTCAGCAGTCGCATCACATCGTCTAGTTATGATAATTTTTTGCATACCTTATGCATCGAAATGGGATAATGGATGAATTTGTTTATTTATCTATTTATAGATGGTTTCTATATTGAATGGTTAAGTTATGTGTATGCACTTATTTCCTTGAGAAATCATGCTTCTGATGGATCATCTATATGCCCCATCTTATCCCTCGAAGTGTCATGGGACGTAAACTTGTAGGAAGGCTGAGATAGAAAATATTGCATCTATCTGGCCTTGTCCGTTTGAAGAGGATATCTTCTCCAGACTCCTTGTTGTGTGACCGAGATATCATGCCCAAGTCCTTAACAACTTCACGATGAAGAGATCCGTTCTTAACTCACGGGAGTTTAGAAGGACCCATATGACCAACACCCATGGACCCTAGGCTAAGCCTAAGGGAGCTAAGTCCTTCTGGCTTCTGAGCTCCAGAAGTCTGGGACTTCAGAGTATTGTTGACCCTCTTAGTCACAAAGCAGCCAAAGGCGACCGAGAGTTATGGTTACCTGTAAGGTTGACCAACATTGGGTGTTTTCCCTAGTGGTTAGATGAACCTATCTTACTGACTAAACCAAGATCCAACTCCCCATCATGAAGTAGCATGAGCCATTGATCGAGAAGTTCGGTAATTCCCTCAACCATTGGATCTACACTGAGACGACTGTTACACATGGTTTTGGTCACTCTGGTGATGTCTCTACAAGTGATGTATCCAGGCTCCCACAAGGACTTTTTGCCTGAGAAAGGTGACTGATGTCTTCTTCCAACAAACAAATTTTTAAGATGAGCTCATTGGCTACCTATGTTACAGGTTGCGAAAATCCCTCATTCTCGCAGGCCACCCACACTTAGGGTGCAAACTGTTCACAGTCTGCTCTATAGGTAGGGTGTGAACCTGTTTTTAAGCTTGAAGACGAGAAGAGATCGCGAAGGTTCTAGAAGGGAATCTTTTAGAAAATGAGTTGGCATTCACATGGTTGGCATCCTACTGACTTCTCATATTTGGTAGGATCATCCTCATCCATGTAACCATCCCTCCTTCTCCTATATATTGATAGGTTTCTCATGGAAAAGGTTAAGCAAGATTGAATGAATAATTGGTGAAAAGATTGTGTGAAGAACTCTGCTTGGACAAGAGATTGAAAACTCTATCTGATCTATCAAGTTGCATCGGATCCTCTTCATGCAAATATGGAGCAAGTGTGTGTGTTGGAACCAAGGGTCACTAAAAGGAAGCTTGCGACATCAAGGCGATCTGGTTGTATCTTCTACTTTCATTTAATATAATACAATGACATGTCCCTTAAATTCCCATAAAATCACTCTTATTTTATTGCATAACTCCTTGATCATATGCATAGGTTGACATTGAATATACTTTGCTATCTTCACTTTGGTTGGTTTGTGTTGTCTTGGACTTGATTTCACAAGAGCACCGGAGCGAAGCGGGAACAACAGAGACCTAAGGAAGCGATATAAAGGTATGTCACTCATTCTTTCTTAGTGGTAGATTCAATGATTGCAACTTAGGGAAAGAGTTGTGTCATGTCCTGTTTTGTTCTAGATCCAGGTGGATCTAGGGAGATCTGTTAGTGTCTACACCTACCGATTTATCTGATAACAATGACTTCGATGAAGTTCCACTTCGAGAGAATGGAGATGTTATAGCATCAAACTCCCCGAACATTGAATTTACGAAGTAAAGGAGAGCCATAGATTTGGGGAGATTGTTCAGAGCCCCACCTATCGTCCGATCATTTAGGAGGAGGTACCTGCACATGGTACTTCGACGAAGTCCCGCTTCAGGAAAATGGAGTGGCAGTGAATCCAAAACCCTTGAAGGCCGGATCCGCGAAGTGACCAAGACTATTGATCTGGGGATCCTTTGGGTTCTCTCCTAGCCGTCGGATCTATGATGAAGTCAGCCTGGTGTTGACCACTTCGGGAGAACAAAGATGTTGTAACGTCAAAACCCCCAAAGGCCGGAGTTGCGAAGTAATGTGGATCGTGGATCTAAGGATCCTTCGGGACCCCTCTTGACCGTTTGATTTGGGGGACATGTGTATCATGTCGAGGGCATGTGGGGGGCCCACGTGTTGAGTGATGGCGTTGATAGGTGTGGCGACCTGGTGGCATGGTAAGGGGATGTCGGTGACCTGAGGCAGGTGTCACTTATTCTTACCAGAGTGTTTTGGGATGACATATGTCCCTCTAGGAGTGGCCCAAAAATGGGACCCAAGAGATCCTTCAGGGTAAGTTATGAGTTGTAAATCTCTGGGGTTACGTGGATACCCTTAGACTGTCAGATCTAGGCTATCGTCGGCCCGACGTTGATCAAATCCGAGAGAAAAGAGGAGTTTACATCGCAAAACTCCCGAATGTCGGAGTCGCGAAGTAATGTGGACTGTGGATCTACGGATCCTTCGGGATCCCTCTTAACGATCGATATACGGGGGACGTGTGGTGCTAGATCCTTTAGTCCAAAGACTTGGTACTCTGGGGGAATTGAGGAGTGGTGTATCGATAAGATCCAAAGCCCGAAGTAACAAGAGTCGTTGATTCGAGGGCGCTTCGGGACTTATCCTAACCGTTAGATCTAGGTGGTGGTCAGCCCGACGCTGACCAACTCCGGGAGAAAGGGGAAGTGTACACCATGAAATGCCCGAATGTCGACGTTACAAAGTAGTGGAGGTCGTTGACCCAAGGGTTACGTGGACCTACCTTGGTCGTGAGATCGAAAGGCATGAAGGACGATCAGTCCGGAGTGACGTGGTACAGTGACGTAACCCAGGGTGACGTGGACCCAAGTTTGACGTGCCATGTGTCACTTGGATTCGTGCATGTCACATACCCTATAGACCCATTGAAATGTGACACGTGTCACCCCTGGCCCTTCCACATGTCAACCCGAAATTCCGGGAATCCAGGACTTCGGAGGATTTGGGGTGTAGTATTGTAGTGAGACCAAAAGGCCCGAAGGCCGGAGCCACGTGGCAAGCTTATAGGACTTTGGAAGATCTCATGCATGGATAGTTAAGAGGCCTTCATCGCCAAATTCCTCTACAACTGATATCTTAGAAAGGGGTTGAGCCCGTCGCTGGTTAGTAGGAGGATTTGTTTAAGAGGAAAATGAAAAGTATGATGCCCCACCCCTTAAAATACCATTAAGTCGGGTGTGTTACAATTTCATGCTACGTTTTTGACAAAATTTGTCACCCAAATTGTTGACATTTAGGGCATGTTTGCCAAAAGTTTAAAGTAATGCATGACCCATAATCTATGAATGGAATCACTCATCAATGATGATATTTCAACTCATAATTTTCATGTCTAATCAACTTGTGACTCTTATGAATAAATTTGATTGTTGAATCAAGTGTTTGATTCTTGCATGATGATGTATCATTGATAAATAGAAAAACTTGTATATATGTCACTTGTGGGAAGCTTGGTGTACATGTAAGTTGCAAAAATGAGGCTATTTGTTTTGGATGGAGTTAAAAGTTATCATTGAGATTGCAGTGTGGATTGGTTATCTTTATTTCTGAGTTTGATAAGAAGTAGAAAGTATGCCTACACCTTCACAACTTTTGCAGATGACGCTTTAACTTTACATGAACTCTTCCTTGAAGAAGAGGCTTTCATTTATCGTTTATTAACCACTTGTTCAATGGAGGTGATAGTATAACTTACACAAGGAACCTTTTATTTATAAATATGAATTGAAAGTAGTATGAGGTACATGGTTTATATGTGTCGCTATTAAGTGGCATGTGTTTTATTGGTAATTAAGAGAAAAACAATGCTTTTGGTTTATGTGTAGCTATTAAGTGGCATTTTTTTAAATTGGTAATTAAGAATAAAACAATGTTTTTGGTTTATTATATATATATATATATATATATATATATAAAATAATGATTGGAAGGTCATTATAAGAAAGAGAAAATGGTAGGATGGGGGATTTTTTAAAGGTACATAAATGAAATGTACATTGCTTATATAATTTTACTTGTAGATGCAGTATATAATTTTCATTCAATTTTTGAATAGAAATGACAATTTTATTTTTGTGAAAAAAAAATATTAGAAACTTTTAATTAGAAATTGGACTAAAATTATTGCTACATTTTCATAAGGGTCCTCATATTTTAATTGAAATGGTATTCAATTGTCTTTATAATTTGCATGAATGTAAAATAAAGGGTGTGAAAATATATTATCTTTATAAATTTGTATGAATGCCCTTTATAAGTAGTGAAAATATTCGACAATGATTAATTTTATGTTTGACATCCACTTATATAAAAACATGACAGCATAATTGCGACACCATATGCTTACATCACTGTCAATCTATTTTACTTTAGATCTATCAATAACGAGACGTGTAAATTTTTTATCATTTAAAATGGATCTAAGTTGGTTGTAGTCTCACTCAACCCTATAGAACTCAGAACTCGCAACTTATTATTATTTGTTATATCTTTTATCACATGACAAACCTGACAACATCTCTATTATATTAGACTATAAATGTGTATTGTTATTATGGATGCAATAAATATGACAATTTGGTGATGTTATCAAAACTTAAATGATGATCATGATCATATTTAAAATTTAAAAAAAGTAAAAATACATACTAACAAAAAAACAAAATAAATTATAATAATAATAAAAGATAAAAATCTAATTTTAAGATCACGACTAAACCATATACAAATTAGTGTAATAAACCTCCTTATTTGTGAAACAAAAAATTTGATTACTAAGATCTACTAAAATATATATACCTTACCCCTTTAAATTTGAACGTGAAAAAATATAATTCTTTTTAACTTACAAAAATCTTCATTAAAAATTAACTAAACTGTATTTCAAAAATTTAACAAATTTTAAAACAATTCAAATAATTAAAATTTTATAAAAATAATAAATCGAAATCCAACTTTACCAAACCTCCCGAAATAAACACACTCAATTAAAAATCTATCAAGCACTTTAGAACTAATATATTTTATTTTCAAAATATATTTAATAACAGTGGTCAAATTTCAACACTGCCCTGGTCAAGCAAAACCCACATGTGTAGTCAGGGACTTTTCAGAGAGATGGAAAACTCAAATTCCAAGGGAATATTCCGAGCATATGCACAAGCACATGCATGAGCATTCCCGACATCCTATTTCAATGCATGAGCATTCCCGACATCCTCTTTCCTCACGCATCCCGAGCTCACCCTATTAAATCATTCTGCGTAACGCAGCCTTCAGTGATCACATGGGGGGACCAGCCGAAACATTTAATGTCAACGCCAAACTACACCCACATTTATAATAATGCCCACTAAAATAAATATAAATAAAAAAATATCATCAGCCGTTACGTCGATGCGGTTACGTTATTATTCAGTGGCCACGTGTTCTCTCAGCTTTTTATAAGTTAAAGGGATAATACATATCATCTCCCCAACTATTTTATTTAATTGAGTGCCTTTGTGGGGGTGGAGTTAGTTAGGATCCCTTTCCCCTTTTTTTTTTCTTTTTCATTTTTAAAGGGCGAAAATAGAATTAGTAAATGATATAGACAATCATGAAATCACCTTTTTAATATATAATAAACTCTGTTTTGTTAAGGTTTTAAGGGTCTAGGTCATTATGCCCATCTAGAAGAATGTTGGAATATTTGATTGCTTAGATCCCAAGAAACTTTCAACCCTTCACCACCATGCTTGAGAGTCATAGGGTATACATCATAAAATATTGTAAACCACTATACATACACTAAACAATGTTTGGAATATTTGATTGCTTCAATCTGAAGAAACTTGCTTCAATGCTCGTGCTAACACTAAGATACTTGTGTGACCAATTAGGATGTCAACAAACAAGTTTGACTAATGCCAATAATGACTAGTTGTTCCCATGCAAACACCACATCAATTGATTATTGAAAATATCCCGAAGTTAACACCATTTTATACTTATCCCCAACAATGGTGTTAAAAATGAAATCCATAATGACATTGACATTATCTTGCCTTGAACAATTGGGAATGATTACTCCATTGATTGGTTGTTTTGTTTATTATGTTTTGAATTAAGAAGGCAATCCACCAACCAATTTCACATAATTTTATTGTGGAATAAAATCCCTTTTGTAACTAAATTGACATGGTCAACACTAGCCACTATCATTGTATAAAAGTCCTTTGGGTTAGGGTGAAGAGGTTAGCTTGTGAGGTTAGGGTAAAGATGTTAGCTTGTGAGATGGTTAATTGATGATGGTTGTAGAGGTTAGCTTGTGAGGTTATGGTAAAGATGTTAGCTTGTGAGATGGTTAATTGATGATGGTTGTGGTGTTAAGATCTTAGTTTATCCACTATGATGTTGTAGAACTCTATTACAAGTTTAACAAAATGAATGAATAAGTATTTGGGTGTACCCTTTTCAAAAACTTAGGTTACGTGTATGTTATGAATGCTAAATGGAGCTATGTTGTTTCTTTTATCTATTTGTGAAGCTGGAGTAATACATGTTTTGTATAAAAATGATGGTTTATGTTTTCTCGTTTAATGTCTCATTTTGCATAGTTATAATGGATGTTTGTTAATAAATCATTGTCAATGAATTTGCATAAGTCCCACTGTATCTTCCGATATCATTAAATTCTCGAGTGTGCTTCGAATGAGGCCTACTTCCCTTTGAGAACATAGAAAATACCAACACTACTAAACTGTAATGGAGCCTTTGTTGGTAATGCATGAGAACCTTGGTCTCCATCTAATGACAATAGATGGTTCTGTTGTTGGGACTATTTTTTAGATGGAGATATATGTAGGATGAGTGATAGGATTTATAAATGAGTGATCCAAGATTGGTTGGACAAAAAGTTTGAATATTTTGTGGTGCAAGAGGCCGAGTTTTGCAAATGGAACCCATGAATATGTATTGTATGATGACCCTTCTAAAGATCAGTATGAGGTGTTTTGGATCGAATTCCTTGTAAGTCTGTACAAGTGGTTGAAGAGGCTTGAAGAAGCCCTATAGTGCAAGAATCGACAGTAAAGAACAATCCAATGGACTATTCCAAATCTCATTGCATTTCAATGAGTAGATCATCAAATTATTCATGCTGTGGATTTTTGTGTAGAGAATCTATAGGAGGGTGTGTTATAGAATTTGCCGCAAAAAAATGATAGGCTTACTAAATACCTTTTTAATACTTTATCATGGCATCTAACTCACAAGTACATCTAATTGTCAACCTACAACTTTTATGCTTGTGACGTGTTGTGCAAAGTATACACAAGTCTCAAGAACTAGTTAAAAATTGAACACTAATATGTTGTTTACAAACTAACTAGAAATCTAATTCTACTTATCATTTTTCAGAAAATAGATCTGAATTAGAGTACAGAAAAGAAGGAAACATAACTATAAGCAACTATGATCTACAACTTGAAGATCGGTAACACATAATTACATTTAGTGATCTATAGCAATAAATTATGAACAATAAAATGATGCTAACTATAATGAACTATAAACGTATTGTAAAAGTAACAATAAACAATCACAATATATCACTTATCCCCCTTAGAGTGGGCCCTTACTTTGTGGAGCAAGGGACTAGAAGAACTTCAACAACTAAACTTTAATTCATAGTTAAACTCAATTTTACTTGACTCGCGAACATAAGGAAACTAAGAAATAAAAACATAATGAGTTTTAACTATATAGTAGCAAAATTTCTTATAGAAATATGTATGGCTATTTGTCCCTCACTCAGAGGTGGATGCATCCTTTTATAGGCAAGTAGTTTAACAACTTCATAAAAGTCCATTAATTGTAGCGTTCTTGATAATCAGATATTCTCAAGCCGATGTAATATAGAGTTTGAAATAATAATGAAAAGACCATTAAAATCAGTTTGTTAGAATCTAACACACAAAGCAGGTGACATATTTAACTAAAACAATGATTCAAGTAACTAATTGATGCTATCATTCATTATAGAGTGGAATCACATGTTCATGACACTCCATCATGGCATCCGCAAGTTCTGCAACAACCACGTGAATTCATGAAATACCACATCTTCCACGTTCTGTAGCTTATGGTTATGTAGCAATATATTTATAACAATGGTGGTGCATATATCCATAGCAATGAATACATTGCTAGAAAAAACTCATGTATTTGTAGCATACAATATGTAAGAACCATAGATCTCAGATCCATAGCATATGAAGATATAATGGCTAGAACTTGTGGATTTGTAGCATATGAGAATCTGGTAACTCAATCCATAACAATAAGAACGTGTAGCTTGAGACTTCGATCTACAACATATGACCTATGATTTTTAGAATTCTTTAATATGCAAGTTAGATACATAATACACAAAAGCCTCATAATGCATCAACATAATTCAATGAAGTGTCAAGTAATGAGAGAAAGAGTACCTATGTAAAAATATACCAACTTAGGTGGGGAAACGATCAATAATTAGCTTAAACCATGGTAAAGGGGACATAGGAAAAATAAAAAAGATGGTAAAACAAGAACCCACCATCTCCCCCCAACTTAGATTGTTGTACATCCTCATGCAACCTGAATTCTCCATCAAGTCAGAATCAAGATATACATGTGACTAATGAAGATTTCTTAAATTATAGGAAGGGTGTCCATCTTCATAACCTAGATAATACCCCAAATTCCTTTCAATAACCTTCCAATATTTATCCTCTTATTGTGTCTTCTAAATGTAAAGGTATTGATATTTTGTTGTAGTGAACCAAATCAAGGGAAAATAAAATCTGATCCTTATCCACCTAGTGCCATACTGCCTTAGGAAACATATGTATCGTTCCTTTTCTATTCAATGCCTCACTGAAGTTGGGATAGCTGAAAGGTCTCTTTATCTTGCTTGATCACTTATATACTGCCATATGCATCCACAAGCCAATAAGGCTTCCAACAATATGTTGTTGATTCCACTTTCATAATGAGAGATGGAATTTTATTGGGTTTTATCAGTGAAAGGTATCCAATGAGCTGAACTTAATCTATGTTGTACCGCAATGGCTACCTGTGTATTCTGGTTTTCCCTTCTAACCCATAGATTGCAATTATGTTCATTATGTTATATAGAGGTTTGTGCAAGACCCCACTATATTTGATTGGTGATAAAGGAGATAAATTCCCTCAATTGGATATCGCCCAAAAAAGGAATGGGGCTCCATTTTTTGTCACAGAATAAAAGAATCTCATGTTGACACAATTCACAAATCAATTTTTTTTCCTCTTGGTTACTCTAAAAAAATGCTTCCAAAAATGACTCAGGACTCTTGAAATCATGTGGCTTAGGATTTAGCCAAATCTCTGAGATAAATCAATTAATTATTTCTCTTGCAAAAGTATTGCATAGATAGGTGAAGTCCATCTACAACTAAGGATTTTATGGGCTATATTTCTTAGTTGTTTCTTTTCTTTGTTCAATTTCTTCACCTTAGCCTCAAGTTTGGGAATTGTTTTGTGTGCTTCCTTCCATTTGTTCCATTTTTCTCAGTCCATAGCATAAAATCCTGCCCACTTTTCTTTCATAGTATGAATGGTTTGCCAATATTCTTTCATTGGGACCACCCTTTCCATAATAATTTTCTATTGATTTCCACTTGGCAACCCTACTCTCAATCTTATTACCTCCATAAAATTGACTATTTCACCTTCCTTTGTTTGCACTCCTATTGATTAGACAATAGATTTTGTAGGTGCTTCGACCTAGTTTATGGAATTAGAAGCAATGGGTGCCACTGGAGGTTCTGTAGCAGTCTGTCCATCTTGTAGCTTTGTGGCAATAGGATCCATATACATATTTGTAGTAATAGACTCGTCAGCCTCTTGTGTATCCACACGTTCAATAGTTTCTTATGTAGAGATTATTTAAGCAAGTGTTTCAATAGAATGAGACTCAATAGTTGGTTCAATAGCAATATCATCCACAAGATTAATAGAAGAACCAATAATCTCATCAAGAAGTTAAGTAACAATATCAGTAATATTCATGACAATAGATTAGTAGTATACTTAATGATCCCATCAAGAAATTCATTAACAATGTCAATATCATTCTTATCAATATGTTTCACAATAGGTTCAATAATAACAATAGGCTCAATAATAAAAATAGGTTTAGTAACAATGACAGGTTGAGTAACAATGACAAATTCATTAGAATTAATAGGTTTAGTAGCAACGTCAAAAGATGCTTCCATAGAAACTACTTCAACCATTTCTTTCTTTGCAATAGGTTCAACCGCTTCATATGTAGTGGTTGCCTACTTTGCTTCATCATCTTGATTCTAAGAAGAAGGTGACTAGGCACACTCTTCAACAACTTGGACTAATGTGTCCAAACTTGCTTGAAACTTGTATGCTTTAAGTTTTCTCTAGGAAAGATCTATCTTTTGGCATAAATCTTGTTTTCCTTAGTTTTTTATTGAGCTTTAAAAGTGCACCATAGGAAGGTATTAAATGGTACTTGTTTGGAATAATGTTGATACTCTTTTTAACTATTGGCCTGGTTTCTTCAAGAACTATTGGAACCTGTGTTGTGTCCTCAATAATATCATCCATGATGTCTTATAAATTGTGAATGGGGCTCACAAGAAATTCTTCTAAATGCACAACAATTTCTTCAATGTGCTCTTGAGTTGGAACTACTTCTACGACAACTTTTTTTCTGTTGTAGGTTCTTGTGTATCAACATGTTCCTCTTTCTATGCATATCCTCATCATGTCATGTTGCTTATTTTCTTAATGTTGGTTCTTGTGTAATATCAAGTGTTGGAAATATTTTTTTCATTGATGTCAAAGACATGGGGAGACTACATATGTCCAAGATAAAGATTGTAAGATGGAGTTTGTTGGAAATATTGTTTTTGGATTTTTGATATTAAGTTTGGATACCCTATCTTTGAAGGAATTTTTACCCTAAATACCTAGCTCAAATGGGAGCATAGGTTATATGGTTGGAAATATTATTTCGAGACCTTTCCAAATGTATATGGCATTACCTCTAACTCCCTAGGAAAGAGAAGATATGAATTTTTTTATTAGACTATTAGAAAAACATGATCATGGAAATAAAACATAGAAGATACATAATATAATAGAGACACAGATATACGTGGTTCACCCAATGTGGGATATGTCCACCAGAGAAATTTCCAGGTCCTTCCTTTTTATTATTATCCAACAAATGAAGGGATACAACCTACAACACACCTGTTGTAACTTCCTATTTTTTCTCTCACAGTCTCCTCTCTCAGAATACAATATTCATAATAATGCATAGCTGCAATACATTTCCCTCATAAAAGAGGGTTTCCTTCTAGGGAAAAAAACCCTAACATAACTTCTATTGTTATATCTACGACCTTATAATGAGCGGTCCAAAATTACTATGAAATTACAATATACATTTACAAGGAAAATTTTCCTTTGGGGGCTTCGCCCCTGAATCCCTGTCGGGGACATGCTTTCCCCTAGACCCCCCCATACCGTGCAGGGGGGGGAATCCCCCCTTGCAACCCCCCCATGTGGAGGGGTGTACAATATTCCAGGGTGTACAATATTCATGGGGTGTAAACATGGATGAAAAAAAAATACCTATGAAACAAGAAGATAATCAGGCTCCACAACCAATAATATCCCACTTGGAGACTGATCTCAACAACTCCACCACTATTGTATCTGCTCGAATATGATCCTTCTTGGACCTGGAAAATTTGTCATATTCACCTTCAAATGTCCATCTTCCAAGACGAATCGTATGAAATGGTACATGAGCTATATATGATTAGTATTTGAATGAAAGGATGAGTTCTTTGCAATACGAATGACACTCCCACTGTCACAGCACAACCTTCTATTCTCCTGCTTATTTCCAAATTCCTCCATAAACCTATATAACCAAATCATTTCTTAACTAGCCTCTGTAGCAACAATATACTCTGATTCTGTTTTTGAAAGTGCAACAACCATTTGCAGTTTCAGAATCCAATTTGCTGTTGTTCCACCTACAATAAAAACATGCCCTATGGTTCTCCTCCAACTATCTTTATCACCTGCCATATTTGAATCAACATATCCATGTAGAACATTCTATGAACCTCCAAAACATGATGCATGAGTAGTAGTACCTTTCAAATACCTAAGAATTCACTTTACATCCTCCTAATGTTCTTTACCTAGATTGTTCATATACCTGCTCACAAATCCCATTGCATGTGCAATGTCCGGTCTTGTGAAAACCATTTCATACATCAAGTTGCCAACTGCTGATGAATAAGGGACCCTGGACATGTATTTTATCTCCTCCTGTGGATTTGGACACATTTCTTTGGTTAATTTGAAATGGATGGCCAAAGGTGTACTAACTAGTTTTGCATTCTGCATTCTAAACCTCTCCAACACCTTCTTTATGTACTCACCCTGAGACAATGCCAATTTGTGATTTTTCCCATCTCTTGTTATTCTCATACCAAGGATTTTCTTTGCAGCACCCAAATCCTTCATCACAAATGAATTAGCTAATTTCTTCTTGAGCACATTTATATCCTACATATTAGACCCTGCAACAAGAATGTCATCTACATACAATAACAAGATAATATAACTTCCATTTCCTATCCTTTTAAAATAAACATAGTGATCAGAATGACATCTACTATAACCTCGTTCTGTCATAAACCTATCAAAATTCTAATACCACTTCCTTGGATCTTTCTTTAGGCCATACAAGCTCTTCTTCAACCTGCATACCAAATTCTCCTTCCCTTTGACCTCATACCCCTGTGGTTTCTGCATATAAATCTCTTCCTCCAAATCCCCATGGAGAAAAGTTGTTTTTACATATAACTGTTCAAGATGCAAATATTATACTGCCACAAGACTTAAACTATTCCTAATTGAAGTCATTTTAACAACAAGAGAAAATATTTCATCAAAATATATACCTTTATTTTGTGCAAACCCCTTTACAACAAGTCTAGATGTGTACCGCATTTTGCCTCCATCTTCTTTCTTAAAATTGTAAACCCATTTATTCCGCAATGCTCTTTTTCCTATAGGAAATTGAAACAAATCCCAAGTTTGGTTATTTACCAAGGAATACATTTCGGCTTTCATGCCTTGCTCCCACTTCTTTTTAATGTCTACCTGCATTGCCTCTTCATAACATTCGGGTTCACCAGAATCAATTAACAATAAATAATACAATGAAGGAGAGCATCGTTCAGGGGGTCTACTTAAACTGGTATATCTTCTAACAACACTTGCAGGAGTTTGAGTTATTTTTTGTCCTATTGTTGTACATTTTGATTTTTTGGTACCTTTGGAATTTCTTTTTCAGTGATCTCATCAAGCATTGTGTATTCTAGTTTTTCTTTTTCTTGTATCTTTCCTTGCAACCGATCTTTGTACATGACCTTCTCATTGAATATGACATCTCTACTCCTAATCATTTTATGATTTTTATAACCCCATAAGTGATAACCAAAATCATTAACACTGTATCCAATAAAGGTACACTTCTTGGATTTTGCCTCAAGCTTTGTTCTATTTTCTTTATCAATATGGTCAAATGGTTCACAACCAAAAGTCTTCAAAAAATAATAGTTTACCTTTTCACCTGTCCATGCCTCCTTTGGAATTCCACCATTCAAAGAGCTTGAAGGTCCTCTGTTTATTAAGTAAACAACAATATCTACAACATCTTCCCAAATTTGTAAGGGAAACCCAACATGCAATTTCATACTCCTTGCATGCTCCATGATTGTCCTGTTCATCCTTTCTGACACACCATTTTCTTGTGGTGTTCCTAGAACTGTCTTCTCTCTACGAATCCCATGGTATGAACAATAATCATCAAAATCCTTGCTACAATATTCACCTCCATTGTTTGATCTGAGACACTTCAACCTTTTTCCTGTCTCATTCTCAACCAAAGATTTCCATTTTTTAAAAGTATAAAAAACATTAGGTTTTTGTCGAATGTAATAAACCCAATTTTTTCTAGTTGCATCATAAAAAAAAGTAACATAATAACGAGATCCACCAAGAGATGATACATGAGATGGTCCCCATACATCTATATGCACAAGCTCTAACCTTTCACTCTTCTTTTCTTTTCCGACTTTGAGAAATCTGACTCTCTTCTGTTTTCCATAAACACAATGCTCATAGAAATCCAAATCAATTTGTTTAAGATATGGAAACACATTTCTTTTGTGAATTATTTGCATCCCATTCTCACTCATATGTCCAAGCCTATGATGCCACAATGCTGTATCCACTCTTGTAGAAGATAAATATATAGAAGAATCAATTTTACCAGTACATAAATACAATGTACCTACCTTCTCTCCTTTTTCTATCACCAATGATCCTTTGGTGACCTTCCATACCTTATCTGTAAATATAGATATACAACCTTCACTTTCCAACTGCCTTGTTGAAATTAGATTTTTCCTTAGATCTGGAACATGTTTTACCTCTTTCAACAACCATTGGTTTCCATTCCTTCGCTTTATTTTTACCTTTCCTAGTCCAACAATTTTGCATGGTGCATCATCACCCAAATGAACCTGTCCAAAATCACCTTGAACATAATATAGAAAATGTTTCCTATGGGGTGTGGCATGAAATGAAGCCTCTAAGTCTACTACCTAAGACTCAAAAATATTATCTACAGAAAGAATCAAAGCATCTTGTAAGATATCACCTGTTACATTTGCTTCTTGATTTTTCTCCTATTGTCCATCTCTTTGTTTCTTGGAGCTCTATAGTCTTTCTTAAGATATCCTTTATTCCCACAATTCCAACACTCTATCTTTCCCAGTCTGGATTTGGATCTGACCTTCTTATAATTCCCGTGGTTCCCTGATCCCTTTCCTCTATCCTTTTGTCTTCCCATGTTCTCCGTGTTTAACAAATTACTTGATGTCTCACCTGTGATTTTCTGTCGCATTTCCTCGCTAAGGACAACACCAACAACATCATCAAATTTTAAAGTGTTTCAACCAAAGAAAGAGTTACTTACAACCATGACTAAGCCGTTCCAACTTTCTGGCAATGAGCACAAGATTAGAAGAGCCCTGACCTCATCATCAAAGTCCACTTTTACAGAACTTAGCTGATTAGTAACTGTATTAAATTCATTTAAATGATCTACAACAGACCCGCCTTCTAACATCTTCATATTAAATAATATCTTCATTATAAATACCTTATTGGATGTCGAGGGTTTTTCATACAGTTTATTCAATGCGTCCATCAACTTCTTCATTGCCTTTTCTTTTGAAATATTGAAAGCCACTGATGCTGTGAGGCTCAGTCGTATCGTTCCTAGTGACTTTCTGTCAAGAACCTCCCATTCTTTATCCTTCATGGCTGTCAGTTTCTTTTTTATTCCACTCAATGGTAGGAATAGATCCTTCTGATATAAATAATCTTCCATCTACATCTTCCATAACTAGTAGTTTTGGTTGTTAAATTTCTCGACCCTAAACTTTCCATCTTCCACCATTTCTCCCACTCGAACCATGAACCCTCTTTTCCTGCATTTTACCTTTCACTCTAATACCAATTGTTATAAAAAAAGGATC
>ML812918.1:0-39160 GCA_009831015.1 Picea engelmannii | reverse complement strand
AGAAAACCGTCTAAAGTCTCCTACATTTAATCACTATCCCAACATTACCCCACAATCATACATAAAACATAAGAGAGAGGGATCTGGTAGGCCTACCTTAAACTCCGTGTCTAGTGTCGATCCCTTTGCGCTTGGTTGCTTCCTGACTACAAATATCCTCCCAAGGCTAGCCTGCATTCATCAAAAGACAAAAAAGAAACTACAAGCATGAATTCTATAAATGGATTAGTGGGTTAGACATCATTATGTAAACAAATTATATAAGTGTAAGACGTCATTTGGCGGGATGGAAAAAGTACTTCTTTATATTAATCTCACAAAAAGTCACTTACAACATGACACTGACACTGCTCCTCGAACGTGGTCCTGGGCTCCTCTTCACCATGCACCAACTGCTTCCACATCTTATTCTCCTCTTTAGTTCTCTCTTAGGGAAATGGTAAAGAGATTTGCAATTGGGGAAAAGGGGGATAGATAAAATGGGCAGAGTTTCTTTGCTCTCGTGCTTCTTCTTGCAATGGGACCCCAACCCCTTCTTTTATAGGCCAAAAGGGATAGTAACGGTTGGGGTGATTGGCTATGGGTAGTCAAACGGTTAAGTAACGGACTGGAAACCAGTATCCTATGCAATTTTCCACTTTTCGCGATATTCTTTGAGTGTACGTGGGCTGTAGTGGGTCAGCAGGCATGTGTGCACATGCAATGGTGGTGCAGTATGCGCACACCTTCAAAGAAAAGGTTTTTTGAAAAACTTGTTCAGTGATGGCTTGACAAAGATAGCAAGTTATATGGCTTGATTCCAGGTATGCATGTCTGGTGCAATTTAGGGTTATAATACATGCCCCCTAATGTATCAGTTCATAAGAGCATCTGATGGCCGAAATACATTACAAATATTCACCATTGTATGATGCGAGTGAGCCCAGGGACTGGAGTTCAGAAGGTGCCATCTGCAAAAATAACAATTTGTCTCACCGAGGTGGGCATACCCATGCTCGGGATGAAATAAAATCATGGTTGCCAATCAAATACACTGCAGATCCATGTCATATAACTATATAAAGTGTAGCCGCGAGCTTTACACAACGGATATACATCTCAAAAATCAAAATATATACATATATAGTAACCATCTTCAAGAAGCCAATGACGCCTGATGGCTGGAGATGAGATCTTCAAAGCTCCAACAACAACTTCAAAATATTCAAAACTTGGGTGGGAGTTTAATATGAGTGTACGATTTCATTACCCAGAGGTCTTCGACGACTCGTCGGGAACAAACAAGAGGATCTTGATGATCAGGCATAGAACTTCATTGATTTTGGGCAAGGAATTGATTGGTCTTTCCGGGTGGTCGGGCATGAGGACAAGAGAAAAACTACAAAAGGCATGACTAAAGTTTAGTAAGACTTCCCTTGGACAAAAGCACGACAAAAGATGAGACTTAGGGAGCATGGAATTGACACAAGTTCATGATGCAGGAGGAAACACTAACTCTTGAAATGTTTATAAGGGTAACCAAATGGAGGAGGACACAACTCTATGTAGCGGGAACAACTTCCTAAGGTCATATTGAATCCTAGAGCTTGACAAACAAATGGAAGGATGTGCTTTGTCCAAGGGTGACTCATTGTGCTATCAACAAAAAGAAAATACTTTTCCCTTCCTCTTTTTGGGGTATATTTGATTTTTTTTGTCTTTTTCAATAATCTTGGAAAGTTTGAAAAAGAATAAAGAATGCTATGTTACAAAGGAGGATCGAGTGTCACAAACATACTAGTTCCGAGTGTGAGGAACACATTGATACTCATAGAAAGGGGACATATGCAGGAAAAGGACACTTGGAAAAAATCCTCCATGGGTCAAGGTGTCAAGACACAGAGGCAAAGTGCTACAAGGCTTGTGTATAAGGCATGATTTAGATGGTTCAGTTGAGAGAAACATGGAGCTGGCATTAGGCCAAAGACGTAGGAATGAAAATTTGATTAATAAGACACAATGATAACATCCTTCAATGTAATTTTAACGAGCCCAGAGAAGGTAAGCTCGATGGTTTTTCATTTTTAGAGAGTCTGAAAAAAGCGTAAAAGGAGACTCCACTAGGGTACCTTTTTCGAAGGTAGTCTAGTCGGCTCGAAAAACGGATAAAATAGCATCGAACATATGTCTATTCAAAATCATTTTAACAAGTGTGACAAAGACAATATCACTCAAAAATCTTTTCATTTTTAAGGAGTCTAAAAAGAACTTAACTATGGACCCCCGTAAGGGATGTTCTTCTAGACCAATTTAACGAGTGTGAAGAAATGAGGTCAGTTGGCCATATTTTCAATTTTAGGGAGTCTGAAAAGAACTTAAATATGGACTCTATGGGGGGTTCCTTTTTCATAAGTTTAGTCCCTCATGCCCGAAAATGGATTAAATCTATACCTGAGAATACTCTTCTAGAGAACTGAAGCTCCTAGAGTATACCTTTTTTGTACTTTTGACCATCTGGACCGAAAAAGGGGTAAACTACCATTGAACAAACGTGCCTTCAAATTTCAGTTTAGAGAGCGTGAAGGGAAACAAGATCGCTTGACAATATTATCATGTTTAGAGGGTTTGAAAAGGGCTTAAAAGAAGACCCGTTGTGTTTTGGGAGTCCCGAGGGTGAGGTCAAGAGTGATAATGAATCATGCAAATGAGGCTCAAAACTCGTAATCAGGAAAAAATACTAAGGACTTCTGAGCCTATATTCATTAGTGACGACATAGACACCAAAATGAAACCAGGATCTACCTAGGGAATCCATGTGAAGGTAGGATCTACTACTAAATTACGACACTTCTAGAGTAGGAGTGAGGGTTATGTGTCACAATTCCATGGGATCGATCCTATGGAAAAGCGAAAAAGACAACGAGGTGCAACAAGTGGAGGTGGAATCCTATCTTACATGCCAAAAGTGGAAAAACAAGTTTTTACCAAAAGACCTTTAAAAATGACCCAATCTTCAAAAAAATTCCCAATTACCCAAAGTAACTCTTATTGTAACATCCCCCAAGAAACTCAAGAACCATACTGAATGATTTTCAAGCTAGAAAAAATGACAAAAAGGTCTAAAACAAGTGACAAAAAGGGGCCAAAAAGTCTATTAATAGAAAGCTGGCAGCTCATTATCACCATTGTAATTTGACAATTGACCAAAAGTCAAAAAATACCCCTTTTCAGAAATAGTTGATTGGAATCCATTGCGAGGATGGTACTGAGAAAGTAGGTTCTCAGGTGCCTATACATAAGATCAACAAACTATCATTCAAAGTGATAGTTCTACTTATTGGGCGAATCACTGTATCTGTAGCTTTACATCAGGCCTCCAGGGCGCACATGCATTGTGCGGTACAATGCTTAAATGCACAGATTTTGGACTGGAGTACCACCATGATGGATTGTATGAAGAGACAACTGACACAGTGTCAGACACGGGAGCACCCAAACTTTGGGTTTGGGACACTTTTTTTCTCCTTTTTCTTTGAGAGGGTACCCATTCTGAGTCCTCGAGAGACTATACGAGGGCACGAGGCCTCTCTCCCAATGCTATGCATATGGGATATGTTTTTGCCATGACAGGGGGGAGGGAGGACCATCGAGGCCTTTGATGACAAGTTTTTTGACTGGTGGTCACGAAAAATTCTGGCAATAGAGGACTACCCCTATGATGGGATCAATTTTTCTAGAGAACCTAACATGCCAATACCTCCCAGAGAGGAGCGAGGAGAGATGGGTAAGTTTTCTTTTCAAAGTTATTTAATTTTTTATGTCTTTTTATATATATATCATTTTTTTTGTATACCAGAGTATCTGACACTTACATATCTTTTATGTACATATGTGGGACCAATGCGTCCAACAAACTTTTCAAGGACTAGGCAACGTCCTCGAATAGAGGCAGGACTAGCTGGATCCGCCAGACCAACAGTAGCAGCAGGTGGGCCTCCAGTCGGAGAGGGTGAGAGAGCATTGAGATGGGTAGAAAGGAACCTTACTGCACTCACTTGTACATTTCCTATGGCGGAGATCGAGGATCTCCCACCATCGATGCAACCTCACATAGTTGGGGTGCCACAGACCTATGTCCAACTCTTTCGGCATTTGGCGAACGCTGTTGTTCACTATGGTAGGGCCAACAGGACCTGCCCTTAGCTAGTCTATACTACTTACGTGCCAAGAGAACCTTTTGTATATTTTGAGGGCATAAGCCCCGTGACTTTGACTGGACATATTTTTGAGGCGCTTGCACCCACCCATGTACTCTAATATTTTTTGATATATATATATATAGATATTTTTCATCTTTTTATGTCTTATGGATTACATCTATTTTACAAATGTATTTACATGTGTGTGTGTGTGTGTGATTTTTCTTACATGTGTGCAATATGCCAATCTAATACATGATTAGCTAGAGTATCTGTGATTTGATTCAATCTCCTAGGAACATGGATATACGTAATGTAATCAACGCTTTTCTCTAAGAGACATACCCTAAGGAACCGTCGGTGTAGTGTAGGATCGTAAACACGGTAAACCCCATTTAACTGAGACACAACCAACTGAGCGTATAAGTAGACCTCGAGGTGAAAAATACCATGTGACAAAGCGTCATGAAGCAACTCTAAGACTGCACTATATTCGATGACATTGTTTGTGGCGTCACCTAAACAGATACCTCCTGAAGATAACAACTGGCCCTGAGGTGTGAAAATCACCCAAGCTATGGAAGAAAGACTTCGAGTGTGCTGGCTAGCACCATCCGCGAACCTAATGAACACCTATAATTCACTTGACATCTACCACAGTGAAAAAGATCACATCAAAAATGAGACATCCATAAAACAAAAAGACTAAAAACTAAAAAGAGAATGTACAAGACTATACATATGTTACAAGAAGTCACCCAAGGCGACCCACCTATGAGTAATACTTCTTGAGGTAGAGCCCATTTCTAGGCTCCGCCAAATAATTTCCCTCAAATTCCCCCAGACGATAAGCGTCCTTCTTTAGAACCTCCTTCACGATGAAAGGTCTAAACCACATGGGTTTGAACTTGCTTACCCCCAGGGGGTCCTTATCTTGGTCATAGAATAGGACAAGGTCGCCTTCATAGAAAATCTGAGGACAGATGAACCGATCATACTGACACTTGAATTTTTGTTTGTGAGCCTCGTTAGCCAAGGCTACATCTCGATGCTGCTGATCGAGCTACTCAAGATATAATCAACACTCTTCAAGCGATGAAGTGTCTGGCAATAACTGTACTGCCAACTTTAGAGAGGGGACTTGACACTCTATAGGCAAGACTGCTTCCATCCCGTAAATGAGTTGAAAAGGTGAGAAACCGGTTGTAGTCTTAATAGATGTTCGATAGGACCATAATGTTGAATACAACATCAAATGCCAATTTGATCTGGCTGTATCGATCGTTCGTTGTAAGCTAGTCTTTAAGGGATTTATTCATAGCTTCCACCTGACCATTTTCTTGTGGGTAGTAGGGTGATGAATGTTATTTCCTCAACCCAAGATTTATGTTAACTCAGACATCATTTTGTTCTAAAAATTACTGCCATGGTCAGTGACAGTCTCTCTCGGGATGCCGAACTTTTCTATTATCTGGTTAAACAAAAAGAGAGTTGTGGTCTTGCCATCATATTTAAAAATTGGCATAGCTTCGACCCCGTTCGTGAAGTAGTCTACTACTACGATGATATAACTATGCCCTCTTGTGGAAGGACAGTTGCATGTAGCGTAATCAATCCCCCAGTTGGTAAAGGGACCAACTGTGATGACGGGAAACATGGGAGTGGGGTGTGCCCTCATATTTCGAGAGAAGATATGACATGGGTGGAACTTCTGGACCGATTCAACACAATCTTTGATTAATGTCAGCCAAAAGTAACCAACTCATAGAATCTTTTGGGCTGTTTCCAACCCAAACAAATGATTGCCACATGCTCTAGTGTGGAAATCATTAAGCACGATTTCCACTTCTTCATGGGTGAGACACCAACGAAGGATGCAATGTACACCTCGAGGATACAAAGTGTCCTTGAGTATGAGATAAGTTTTGGCCTGGTGGTGTATATGGCGACGCTCATCATGAGAAACAGTGGTAGGGAACTTCAAAGTCTGGAGATAGACTAGTATATCTCCATACCAGGTGTCCAAAGAAATGATCAGAAACATGTCTCCTTTAATAGGAGACTCTTCGGGTATAACATCACCTGATTCGACCAAAAGATCCGAAATGAGTTCCATAAAGACCAATGACTTTTTGGATTTCTCCGAAACAAAATCCAAGTCGAATTCCTGGAGAATAACTATCCATCTACTGATCTTTCTACAATTTACATGTCCTGTCAACACATTGAAACAAATTCACAAAGACAATGACGGTGGTCTTGCGAAACAAGATGTAATGACGGAACCATTGGACAGCATGAACTGCTGCCAACACAAGTTTTTCAATGTGGGAATAATTGAGTTCCGGTCCAACCAAGCCTCAGATCAGGTGATAAATCACATATTCTGAGAGCAAATCATCCTCCTGAACCATGACCATACCGATGGTCGACTCTGTAGTGGAAAATTATAATAAGAAATCTTTAGTTGGGTGGACAAAGTAGAGGGGTAGACATAAGGGCGCACTTCAATGATTCAAAGGAGCACTGAGTGGATTCATCCCAATGGAAAGGAACATCCTTCTTCAATAAACGCATGAAACCCTTTGTGATCTCGGCATAGTTAGCGATGAAATGATGTAAGAAGTTCACTTTTCCATGTAAAATTTGAAGATGAGGGATTTTTCATGGGTGATCCAGATGGATATCAATGGCCACCCACCTTTTCCAACTGGCTCAAAACAATTTTCTGACAATTTTGGCAATTTACTACTTTTAGCAGTTTTAACTTCCGGGGCCATTTTGAGGGCCTAAATGAAGGTTTTTTGGTATCGAGCTCCTCAACGATAGACAAAGGCATTATTGAGCCCCCAAAATGAATCTCCTCGATGATACCTTTCCAACGGGCTATCACATGACTAAAATGAAGATCATATGCAAAAGTTACGACACCGAGAAGTTGATGTACTAACTTACCCAAACGGGGCCCACATGACTTTTGGCGCTTCATCTCCTAGGGTTAGGTTTTTGGATGTATAGGGTTTTTGAAATTATTTCTTATTGTAAAAAGGCCTTCATAGCCTCATTGTAACCTGCTTCTTGTGAATGCATGCTGCCGTCACATCTCTTCTCAGAGATTAGCCGCCACCATTCCATCAAGCTTGTTTCTGCTGCATTTTACAGTTTCAACTTATTTTGTTATTGAATAGAAAACCAGTTTTACTGTATCTCTGTTATTTTGTGTTAAGAACCTGTTAATAATATGTATTCATTTCGTTCTGCTCAAAAAATATGGATCAATGGTATCAAAGCGGTCTGCTCCTTGTCGTATTAATGCATGTCCCCAACGAGGTTGGAGTACAAAGAGTTGGGTCTCGAGCTTGTTTCTCTTGAGGATAGAAGCTCTCACACGCCCAAGCGACCTCCCATGGTAGAAGAAAATAAAGATGATGGGATAGGAGATCCTTTCAAACTGTTGATTGAGGAATCCCTCATGCAATAGAGGAATGAGATGATGGATAGTTTCATGCAAATCCTTTGGCGACTACCAATAGGCGACACATCTTCTTCGAACGGAGGCACCGCCCCCTTCAAGGTAAAAATAAACTTTGATATTCCTATATTTGAAGGTCAGATAGATGAATATGCTATAGAAAAGTGGTTGAATCTACTAGAAGGGTATTTTTCTATTCATAAATTTTCGAATAGAGAAAATATTACTTTTGCGCTCCTCAAAGTCGTTCCCCATGTCAAAGATTGGTGGGAAACTTTCTGTGAGAAAAAGGAAACAGAGGAAACCTCATTATTTTCAGTCACAACCACCTGAGAATCCTTTAGGGATGCTATTAAAGAACAATACTACCCTTTCAGAAGTTATGATGACCTGTATACCAAATGGACCACACTGCGACAAGAAAGAGACCAAGCAGTGCCAGATTTCACAAATATCTTCCATACCTTGCGCACCAAGTTGGGCATCAAATATTCAGAGTGACATCTAGTGCTCAAGTATTGTGGTGCTATGCATAGATACATCCAGACCGAAATGGAATTTATGGACATCTCATCCTTGGGTGCGACCTACCGATATGCCATCAAAATCGAGCAGAAGCTCAAACAAAAGACGAGGCAATTTGGGCATGGGAACCCCTCACAACAAAAGCCAGGAAAGGGTGGCCCCAACCCACTGAACAAAGGATAGAGAAAAGATGGGCAATATCAGGAAAACCAATACAAGCCGCAAGCAAAGAAGGACACCAAGAAGACAAAGAAAGATACCAGGAAGTGGTGTGACTTCCATAAGAGCCCTTGGCATAACACTGCTGACTACCGCTCAAAGAAGTTGTTGGTGGCTGAAGTGAAAGCCTATGAATCAGATGCAGATTCTGACTCTGAGATAGAACCAGAAAGGGGAAGATGGATCATTGATGTGGAACCCAGTGCCACCGTTGCTACCACCAAGCTCTAGCCTGGTGAACCAGATGATCCAGAAGAAGGAGAGCGCCTCTTCCATTCACATATGTGGGTAAAAGGAACCCTGCTGCACTTCATCATTGATAGCGGTAGCCAGAAGAAACTCATCTTAGCAGAGGTCGTCAAGCGGCTGGCCATGCCAACAATGTTGCACCCACAACTCTACACCATTGGATGGCTCAGCCAAGTAAGTGATCTCTGCATCAGCCAACAGTTCTGACTGTCGTACGACATCAATTCCTTCAAAGACGAGGTATTGTGTGATGTTGCTCCTCTCAAAGTTTGTGATGTTCTTTTGGGCCAACCTTATTTACAGAAACATCATGCTATATATGAGTCTAGGCCTCGTAGTGTTATTATTACTTTGAACAGGAAATTGTACAGGATACCCGAGGCAGTCCCACCTAGTGCTATTTCCTTGATCTCTGCTAAGAAATGCAGGAAGGTCATCTCTCAGATGGGGAAGTTTGTCTTCTTCGTGATTTGCTTTCAGAATAAGTGAAAGATTGCAACCACATCCAGGGTCTCTGTGACTGACCTCTCCACACAACAGAAGCAAGTAGATAAGGTCATGGAAGAATACTCAGACATCTTCTCCTCACCTACAGGGGAACCTCTACATTGCTAGGTCAAGCACCCCATCAATCTGACCCCTGGCGCATCACTGCCCAATGGGCCAGTCTATCGTCGCTCTTTGTTAGAGAATGAGGAGATCAAGTGACAGATCCAAGAACTGCTCCACAAGGGGCACATCCACCCCATCTCATCACCTTGTGATAGCCAAATCGTGCTGGTACAGAAGAAAGATGGAACCTGGTGACTCTGTATTGATTACCGGGCTCTGAATAAAATCACTGTCAGAAACCGGTACCTGATTCCCCGAATCGATGACCTCCTTGATCAACTCACGGTGGACAAATAATTCACTAATATTGATCTAAACTCTGGCTACCACCAGTCTCGATAGAATAGACAGATGTATGCAAGACCGCCTTCAAGTCAAAGGAAGGAATTTTTGAATGGTTGGTCATGCCCTTTCGTTTGGCAAATGCTCCAGCCACTTTCATGAGGATGATGGACGATATCCTGCGACCATTCACCAATAATTTTGTAGTGGTGTATCTGGATGACATTCTAATTTACAACAAGACTTGGGCCGAACACTTGAAACATATTCAACAGGTTCTGCACACCCTGTGACAGCACAAGCTATACGACAACCTGGAAAAAATGCCCATTTGGCATGGACAGGGTCAATTACCTGGGCTACATCATTGATTAGTATGGCATACATGTGGATCCAGCCAAGATACAAGTCATCCATGACTGGCCAGCCCCAACAAAACTCACTGTGATTTGGAGCTTCTTGGGACTTGCTAATTTCTACCGTAGGTTCGTGTTGGGTTTCTCCCATATTTCATGGGCCCTCAGCTAAATAAACATGCGTGGTGGTAAGGAAAAATTTGCATGGGGCCAGTCCCAACAACAAGTGTTCGATGATTTGAAGCAACGCTTGTGCTCACCCCCAGTACTTTCACTACTAGACCTGCAACATCCCTTTGAGATCGAGACAAATGCTTCAGACTATGCTGTGGGCACCATTCTCACTCAGCACGGCCACCCCGTGGCCTATCATAGTGAGACACTGTCAGATACTATCCGTAAGTACCCTACTTATGACAAAGAAATGTACTCCATTGTGCAAGCATGCTTCCAGTGGAGACATTACATTCTTGGGAAGGAGACATTCATCCACACTGATCATAAGCCACTACAATTGATGCATACACATGGAAAATTGCAGAATGACTGCCATCAAAAGTGGTCCACATACTTGTAGCAATTCCACCTCAACATCAAGTATAAATCAGGAAGCACCAATCACGTTGTTGATTACCTTAGCAGACTGCTAGTCGTGGCACTCACCACGGTGCTAGACTGTTGGGGCCATGAGACATATGGATGGCTCCAACTCTATGAGACAGACCCTGACTTCGCCACCACCTACCAAATGTTGGGTGCAAATGCAATTGTCGATAATTTCCATCTTCAGGATGGTTTGTTGTGTCGTCTTGGCCATATCTGTGTTCCATCAAGTGAGTGAGCGAAGATGATCTGGGAAGCCCACTACAGTCAGATGGAAGGACACTTCAGTGTCGAAAAGACAGTGGCGATGCTACAAAAACATTTCTACTGGCTGAAACTTCGATAGGAGGTTGGTAGTATATTAGGTCCTACACTACCTGCGCTATAGCCAAACCGACCACTGAGAAAAAGGGCCTGTACACACCTCTTCCTACTCCTGACATGCCATGGGAATCCATATCAATGGACTACATGTCGGGCCTCCCATCCACCAAGCGGGGAAATGACTATGTTTTTGTGGTTGTTGATCACTTTTCTAAGATGGGGATTCTGGCTGCTTGCAAGAAGAGCATCAAAGCATAGGCCACTGCCAAGCCCTTATTTGAACGAGTCTGGGTACATTTTGGAATCCCACAAACCATTGCCTCAGATCGGAATAGTCAATTTCTAAGCACATTCTGGTTGAGCCTCTAGTCACTGCTGGACACCAAGCTCACCAAATTCACGACCTTCCACCCCTAGACAGATGGCCAAACCGAGGTTGTAAATCAAATGATTATGCATATCCTTTGCATGTATAATTCAAATCACCCTCGCACATGGGATGAGATCCTTCCCTATGTCCAACATAGCTACAACCGAGCCTTGCATAGCTCAACTGGCCACAACCCCTTTCAAGTGGGGTTGGGATTCCAACCATTGGGTCCCATAGATGTTGCACTTCCCCTTGCGGTCACCTCGACTGACTCATCTCCTACTCCAACTGAAGCTGAAAAATCCACCCAGTTCATTGAGCGGATCTATCACATCCACCAACAGGTTTAGGATATCCTACAAAAGTCCAATGACAAGTACAAACAACGCCATGATCAACATAGGGTGCCGCATAAGTTTCAGATGGGCGAAAAAGTTTGGTTGCACTTGTAGAAAGAACGCCTTACAGGACCCCATCGGAAGATTTTACCACTCCATTATGGACCGTACACTATCACCAAGGCCATGGGGGATAGTTCTTTTGAGCTCAACATTCCTCCTTTCCTTGGCCTGCGCCCAGTGTTCAACGTGGATCTCCTTCGCCCTTATTTCCCACCATTATTGGACACCTCAGAAGTAGTAGAACAACTGACACCAACATAGCTCAAAAATGACTGAATACAATAGGCATCCAATGATCATATTGTGGATAGACAGATCAAGGGCACTCGACAACAAAGGATCCATCTTTATCGAGTCATCAAAGCAGGGCAACTCCTGCACCAAGGCAAGTGGCTCACCCGGGGCCAAATTCAGTAGAAATTTCCTCATCTAATGGGGGACCTCAACAAAATGGAGACCATTTATTCCTAAGGAGGGAGGATTGATCCATATGGATATCAGTGGCCACCCACCTTTTCCAACTGGCTCAAAACAATTTTCTGACAATTTTGGCAATTTACTATTTTTAGCAGTTTTAACTTCCGGGGCCATTTTGAGGGCCTAAATGAAGGTTTTTCGGTATCAAGCTCCTCAATGATTTCCAAAGGCATGATTGAGCCCCCAAAATGAATCTCCTCAATGATACCTTTTCAACAGGCTATCACACGCCTAAAATGAAGATCGTATGCAAAAGTTACGACCCCGGGAAGTTGATGTACTAACTTACCCAAACGGGGCCCACATGACTTTTGGCGCTTCATATCCTAGGGTTAGGTTTTTGGATGTCTAGGGTTTTTTTCATTATTTATTATTGTAAAAAGGCCTTCATAGCCTCATTGTAACCTGCTTCTTGCGAATGCACACTTCCGTCACATCTCTTCTCAGAGATAAGCTGCCACTATTCCAAGAAGCTTGTTTCCGCTGCATTTTACAGTTTCAGTTTATTTTGTTATTGAATAGAAAACCAGTTTTACTATATCTCTGTTATTTTGTGTTAAGCACATGTTAATAATCTGTATTCATTTCGTTCTTCTCATAAAATCCGGATCAACGGGGGAAGAAACTGAACTATTGCCTCAACCTTTAGAGGATCGACCATGATCCCTGTTGTCGAAACTATGAAACCAAGCAGACGACCCGATGTGATGCAAAACTGCATTTGTTTGGATTCAAGAAGATCTGATAGTAGAGACATCGCTCAAAGATAAGTCAGATTTGTGTGGGATGATCAACTCTCTTGCAATATTGTGACGCTAAATCATCGAGATAAGCCTCGACTATGTGTATGAGGTCGTGGAAAGAAAAAGACATGGCCCGCTAAAACGTAGCTCCAACATTTTTCAGATGAAAAGGCATCTTCTGATAAGTGAATGTAACCCATGGATAGATGAAAGCAGTTTTGTGTTGGTCTTTGGGCTTGATCTGTATCTGATTATATCCAGAAAAACTATCCATGAAAGAAAAGGATTCACAACCTGCACATTCATCGACTATCTGGTCAATAAATGGTGTGGGGAAATTTTATTTTGGACAAGCCTTGTTCAAATCACATAAGTATGTATATACATGAATCGTACCCTGTTTTTTGTTGACTGGAATGGGATTTGACACCCATTGAGTCAATTGAATGGGGTATATGAAACCACCTTGGAGTAGTTTTTCTACTTCAGCCTTAATAACTATTGCTTTCCTAAGATTGATTGGATGAAGCTTCTGCCGGACTGGATTAGCATCGGGATATGTTGTTATTTCATGTTCGATGATTCTTGGATATATTCCTAGCATTTCCTCGTAAGACTATGAAAAAACATCGCATAATTATTTAAATAAATTTGCGTAGATTCGAATCTCCTCAGGGGAGCAGTCTGCTCCGACGAAGATATTCTCCATGATGCTAGGGGTTCTGGAGATATCAATAGGTATCGTTTGAGAAATGGTTTCCATATTTCCTTCAGTGTAAACAATGTGCATAGACAAAGGATTGATAGGACAAGCCTTATCTCCAATCATAGTTAGAGTGAATTCACCTGCTTCAATTCTTCTTAACTATGGGAGGAAATAAGATCTATGATGGAGATCATCCCAGGGTCTGTCCAGACTAGTCATTGCCTCAATAATCACCTCGACTGAGGGAAATAATAATTCTAAAGAATCAGTATTGACGAGGGAACCTTGAGCCCATATAGGCTTGATAACCAGATATAACTCCTGTGCGGGAGTCAGATCGGGGTCGATGAAAGATTGTTGGACTGTAGAGTACACAACTTATACCACGGACAAAGGCATGGCCATGACATGGTGCCCTGTCCCTTCCATTATGGATGATGGGGAAGGAAGAGTCCATAGATCGTTAAAGTAAGTCATGCGAAATGACGAGATTTGAAAGATTTCAGCCCTAGGATGGTCGGGGATAGCTAATATGTAATGAACATTGCCAATCGGAGGTGGTAATCGAAAGTAACCATAAAAAGTGGGCACAAACCAACCCCTACATTGATGATGCCGGATTGAGGGTTATCAATCATCGGGACGGTGGATACCCTCGATGAAGGGTCAGTATGGGAGAATGATAACTGATCAATGGTCACGATCCGACCCTCGTGTGGAAACAACAAGAATCAAAAAACTGTTGTGACCACTGCTTGCATAGCATAGGTCTAACTCCTTCCTAACAAGAGATTATAGTCGAGAGATGCGTTGACCACTTCAACTTCGACGCACATAGTCTTCTCTCCTAACTACGTGGGAAAAGAGGGGATGATTCCATGTGGTCGAAACAAACAACCAACGAAAGCGGTAAGAAGAGTAGATGACGGAGACAAAACAGGTTGGCCAATGGCCTTCCAACATGCCAAATACATCATGCATGTCGAGGCACCCTCATCAACCACCGTGCAGAAAATGTTCCAAGTAAAAGCTTTCATGGTGTAATCCACTACTATATGAAACGCTACATGGTAAGGAAGATGAGGTTTTAATTCAGTCATATCAAGCATGATCATTCCCAGATTACAAGTCTCAGCAGATCTTAAGGTAGATAATAGAGATTTTTTCTGGGAAGGGCATCTCTGGAGGACTTCCAAAGCTGACATCGCACAAGGGGTTTGTGACAAATCCTCCACCACAGAGTAGTTCTAGGCGGCCCTTGTTTTTAGGTTGTGAGAATATTTCTTGAATGCACCTTTGGGGATGTGTGTCATTGTTTTTCCCAACTTCTTCTCAATATGGAGAGGAAGAGATGGGTTTTTGGCTTCTTTACCCTTCTTAGAGGTGTTTGGCATTCTGTAGTCACGTGTCCTAGTCATTATGTCAACGCTACCTTTCATCATGTACACATTCGTGGACGAAGGATTACTCGAAGACGGAGGGGGTCCCTGACCTAAACCTTCCATGCTTGAAGAGGCTTCAGATAAATTTTTCCCAGGCAGAAATGGATTCATTAACAAAATAGGCTGCTACTATGCCAATAACTTTTGGGCCTCCACAATCCGAGGGCACTAGTGAATCATATGGTCTTCCTTGCAAAGATTACATGGATACTTCAACTTATTCTTTTTAGTGTTTCCCTCGCCAACATTATTGGTAGGTTTCTTATCCCCCTTACCTTTCTTTCACTGTTTCTTCTTTCAGTCAGGATATTGGGTGGCCTTCGGGTTTTTCGATTGCACATTGTGTACATTCGACGTTTGAGTAGGGGGAGCAACCGAACCAATGGTCTAGCTGGCCGTTGTCTATTGTGTTGACAATTTCTGCAATTGATTCGACATATGATCAACGAGATTCATTTTCGGTGAACCTAAAATACCATCGACATGTGGTCCATATTTCTGTCTGGTCTTGTCAAGTATCGATCGTGGTGCATCTGGTAAAACTTCCTAAAGTAAACCAAACCGAGAGTAAATCAGTTCTAGCTGTTGGGATCTCATTATCACTTCTTCCTCTAAAATACCCTCGAGGTTGCGATGTCTTTAGATAACTGGAGTACCAAATACTTAAGGAAACACTCAAGCATGAATGCTGGTGGGACTGAAACTTTTATCAAACTCTTCTGGCATCTCCATTCTTGGATGTGATTTGAGATATGGTCCACTTTTGTTTGCTCAAAGTTGGCTAGCAATTCGGTGCCAAAATTATATCTCACGGGTAATTGGAAATGGTTTAAGAAATCCATTTCCAATTCTCCAAAGGAAGAGTATCTTGAGTGGTTGAGCTCGATGTACCATTTTTCCACACTCCTGATGAGAGTGCATTGAAAAAAACGTAACTGGACGGAGTCATCTCTCAAATAATTGGACGAGCACCATAAATGGAAGGTAGTCACATGATCACCTGGATCTTCGTTAGGCTTGGACTCGAACTTTGGGATGTCCAAAGGAAACTTGGTCGGCATAGGGGGGCAATGCGGATCATGATAGATTGGGTCATTTAATAACCTTGTCAAGTCTGGCAAGTGCAGAGTTGCCATAAACGGTAATTTGGGTTGTTGATTGTAACCAAGGAAAGAGGAGCCTAGAGTTTGGCTGGCTCTAGGTTGCGTCACATTCCAAGGATTTTGGGAAGGGTTGCCCCCTACCGATCCGATGAGAATAGGTGCTGAGCCTTTCCTAGGGTTCCATTGGCTATGGAAGGGGTTGCTTCCAATCTACATCCCTGACAAGGGAACTAATCCCTGCCATGAATTCCAAGGTACTTGTGAGGAAAGAATTCCTAAGTTTTTCCCCTGTGCAGGAATAGTACCCTACATAGGATTTTGTTGTCCATAGCCCAGGTTTCCCCCGACCGAGACAAAAGCTGACGAGAAAGTGTTGATACCAAATGCATTGAACAAAGAGAATGATGTCTAACCTACCAACATGCTATAAGAAGGTAGTCCTTGACTCCTTTCTCCAAGCGAATTGTAATTTATGTTTGGCTCAGCGGAATGTCGGTGAGCACCACTGAGCAAAGGGGATGAAGGAGGTATATGACCCCCTCCATAAGGGAAATCATTATAAGTAGATGAAGTGCCCCCCACAGATCCTTGCAGAGGAGCGTTGGAGCTCCCTTCCCTGAGATCTAAAGTCTTTAGAGTGGAGTAGGAAAGTATAGTGCTCATACTGAAGCTAGGCATCCCGCATGAGAACATAGGGCCTTTCGCACTCTGGGTGAAAGGAGCAGTGATCGTCACCATAGACGGAATTATACCATTTTCGAGGTAGATGCAGTTGAGACTATAGTGGCTTGGACCAGCAACGATTGTTTAGGAGGCAAAACAACCCCTGTAGTGACAACCATAGAGGAAATATGAGTATTCCCCGAAGAAGTAGCATCGTTTGTTTCCATTGCTGCTTGTGACACTACCTGGCGCTCATATGGTTGAACCTATACGACAATGGGTGCTGATAGATCAGTGATTGGAGGGTTATACGGACCAAGAGCTTGCGCTCTGAGGTCATAAATGATTGGTTCCTTTGGAATCAAATCTTCTCCTCTCGAAGATGAGTTGGGCACAATTTCCTGTAACCTGGTCGCCTCAAAAGACCCTTGCTAGTCTAGTTTTCGCCTTAGCAGTGGTGAGGGTGGCTCGAGATCAATCGGCGGTAGGCGCAAAAGCCTTCACAACCGGAAGAGCTCCTGATCCTCCACTATGTGAGAATATCAAAGACACACTAGGGATTTCTATAATCATTTTTTAAAAATGAGCACACACTAGAAAAAGTTCCTATGAGGTAAGACAAGCAGATCACTAGCTAGTTGGAAGAATAGTTACAACAACCAACACTAGAGAAACTTACTGGTGCAAGTGCAACTCGAATATGAAAGCACCCTCCAGGTATACTTTGAAAAGAATGGTCTGATATATGCCCTAGGTACCTCGACATACCCCCTTAGTCACATGTGTAAGTTACTAAGATAAAGGCAACTAGGTTTCCAGTGTGCAAATAGTCACCAGGAGGGTACAATTGACAGTCGGGTGGACCGCAATGAGTAGGGTATCAAGCCTGAAACCTATAAAGGGAATCGAAATCAAGTGTTCCAGAAGATGACTGAGGACCTCAAATGGATTCGAGACCCATGAAGCTCCATGGAAAATTAGATCAACGAAATCCCAAGATAAGCCCTCTATATGTGTTCCCCACTACGCTTCGTCCAACTTTGGAGGGGTTATCTCCACAACCTTTCCGCACATGACCTCATGTTTATCCCCTGTGTTAGAGGGGGGTCCTGGATAACTTTCACGATTACTGGAATTTCAAACACTCCCTATCTCAGACTCTTATGTTTGCTTTTGTAGCCTTGAAGAGTTTCCTCTCCAATCCTAAATCAAGGCTCTAGCCTAGACTAAATTGATGAACCCTTCAAACAAAAAGTCTAATAAATTTTAATTAGGCGTCAATTTTAGTGGATGTCTTAAGTCAAAAGGAACGAAAGTGAAACCAATGATGTTCTTTAAGATACAAAAGAGAAGATCATAAGATGATACTGGAAACCAAAGTACTTCTTTCTTCACAAATAAAGATTTTCCAATTGAAACTCTTTCACCAAACGTTTTGTAACTACTTTTCTCATATCTTTGAAAAGAAAAACTCAAAACAAGATTTTGCTCGATTATGAGCTACTTAATGTCCTTAAGCATTCAAGTAAAGAACTTACGAAAATTTTCTTTTTCCTTGGTAAATGAAGCAACTTAACCTAAACTAATTTACCAAACAAAGAAATGGAAGATTTTTTTATTGTTTTATGCTTCAAAACAAGAAATTTGAAAATGAAATCTTTTCTTTTCTTCCAAAGCAAAAAAGGGAAAAATGATGACAAGACAGGACCAAGAAATGGTTTATGACCCAATCGCAGATCGCAGGGAGTCACTGACAATACCTAGCATGCATATCAAAGAAGACTCACCAACTTGTCTAAAAACCCTATTTAAAGAAAGCACAAGAAATATTTGGTCAAAAGAAATCTAAACTAAAGTTAGACCTAGGCTACAAACTTCTATAATAGAGACTAGTACTAGATCAAGAAAACCCCCGAGGAGTGTGACTCCTGACATGGAAGAGGATGACTGCCGCTTCTTTTTACAAACAAATTCTCAATAGGCACACTACTGACACTTCAACAACCAGTGTATGTATGCGGGCTATCCAAGGGTAGGGCGTGTATGCACATGTGCAGGCCCACTACAAGCCACGTGCACCTCTGTAACTCCTCAAAAAAATGAAAGAAAAATAGTCCAACACAGACAGGGAGTACTGATATGGAAGACCAACATCCCTTAAAGCCACAAAATCTCACAAAAACTCAGAAAATAGTAAATAAATTGATTCAAAGAACCCAAAATAAATATCCCCAAAGACCCTAGAGTCATCCGTAGTATGGTCGCCAATTCTACTATAGAGGAAAAATCCTCTACAGACTACACCAAGGGTCTAAAGTGTAGGCAGAGGAAATCATCTAAAGTCTCATAATTTTAATCACTATCCCAACATTACCCCACAATCATACATAAAATACAAGAGAGAGGGATCCGGTAGGCTGTTGGCACATGGGCAGACCCAGGGTTCAATGCTACAACAATGCACCAACAAAACCCTAACTATCAACCCTTTCGGAAACACTTGCGAAGTAGATGAAGTCTCACCCAACGTAGAGGCAGGGGTGGTTGCATGATTCAAGTGTCTGCAACCTTAGCTGGGACACAAATATTTGATTATAAGAATTAATATATCTCTTAGCACCATCAACTTCCTAATATGTAATCACTATTCACTTCGTTGATACAATAGAGCTTCGCAATATTCACACCAATCTACAGAGCCATCAAAACCCTTACTCTACATAGGACATAAGATCTTCCCAGCTCTCTAGAACCTTCTTCCTTCTGCTACAACACAAAGCCTTCTACAGTCTCTCACAGGGGCTTGCACTGAGCTCTGCAAGTCTCACAAAAAATCTATAAAGCCTTGATCAAACAGATTCAACTCTTGGCACTTAGCCTACATCAGATAGATATACCATCCACTACTTCTCTATATTCCCTAGACATCTGTATATACTTACAAACTAGGCCTAAACATGGGTAAACCCATGGGCTGACATCCCAATCCTATTACATAATCCCAAAAACCCAAAAAGGACCCAAAAGTGGTCCGAGATACTGTGATCTCTACTTCGTCTTGCGCTCCTCCTTCGATAGGTTCTTGAAATCCCAAAATAGGTCAACATGACCAAGAAACTCCCAAAACTTGGTCAAGGGCCATCAGGCCCCCAACACTCACCTGTGACTCATCCCGAGTGACTCCAGTTTGATCAATTCTACCTCGAACGCCTCGAGCTTCTTCGACTTGTTGCTTTACTGTGGCCTATTATTTAGTGAACTACTAGATCACTACGTCATTCACATGCCCTTCTAGGCATTGTTCTGCTGTGACGACGAGTTTTTCTAGCTCTACTCCTTGGCTCTCGACCTCTGTAAACAAAAAGAATGCCTTATCTTGCACCGATTGAAGCTGTTGGGTGACTTCCATCAATTTTCTTTGAAGCTTATGGATATGCTTCTACACTATACGTTGTTCATGAGACCTCTTCATTCTGTCTAAATCTAACCGAACCTTCAGCTGCACCTGTAGTGTATCTGCGTGCTGCTTTGCTTCGTGGAGTTGTGACTCCAATGCTTGTAACTCTGGGTTCTCAGTGAGGTTTTCATATGTTTGAGCGCTCCGGTTACCCAACTGCTTGCACTCCAAGGTAGGATCTTTTAATATTTCGATTGCACTATGAGTTGTTGCCTCTCTTTGGTCTCATACATCTTGAGGGGTATCGAGCATAGTGCGGATCTCCAAGTCAGCTATGCGCTGCTGGAGCTACTAAATTACGTGTTCGAGTTATGCCACCTACTGTGGAACTCATTCTTCGACCTTTACTTTAATGACTGTCATAGAGAGAATTTCTCTATGGAACATCTCCTGTACTTTGAGTTTCTCTATGAGCAACTGTTCCTTTTCTTTATACAGTTGGGATTTTTTTCATTGAACCTCTCTTGCAAAGTAAGATTCTCACGTTCGGTAGTACTGTGATTCTCTAGAAGATATTCCTGTGCTTGCACCAAAGCCTGGGTGGCTTGTGCTATCTCCTCCTGTGATTTTCAAAGGCGAGCTTTGACTGTATTAGAAATCCAGTGGAGTTGAGCTAGCTCATCTCCTATTTCTGATGTTCCTGCTGATAGAGGCGCAATAGAAACTGGATGACTGGACTATAGTGCCTACTGCACTTCTTGAAGTTAAACCTTGATCCGACTGAACACCTCCTCCTTCTTAGCTTCCTACTTCTTTGCTATATCTAATGAAGCATCATTCAGTGTTGCGATGATGAAGTCGAAGTCGTCTGAAGTGAGGGTTGTCTCAAACTTAGTCCTGGTTTCTTTCGATTTCTTCCTTGATGAAGGTTTCAAAGGGGAAACCTTCATTTTCTTTGAGGGGTCCTCCTCCTCTCTAGGCGGTGTAACTTCGCCTTTCTTCTGTTCGAATTCTGTGCCATCTATCTCTTCATCATCTCCTCCTTGATCAGGTGATATAGAAGCAGTCTTTGCCGAGGTACTGTGGACATCTTGGGCTTCTTCATTTTTCTTGGTCTTTCTCAGTCCATGTGTATCATGCGCTCATTCTAGATTGTCGATATCATATAGCTACGTGGGGTTTGCTGGGACGAGGAGGTCTACCAACCATTCCTTGGTTATTTCCTCTAAATCCTCTTCCATCAACTAGTAGTATGACTACAACTATTGTTTATGCTCATCAATGTGCACTGTGATATAGATGAAATGGCGGTCCATGATGAATTTCATTAATGACCTAAACCCGTGGAGTGTGTTCGGGGTTATGTGAGGTTCAAACTAGATAATGGTCTTCAGTTGGTTGTAATAAGTGTGGAATACGACATTTTATTTCCACTTCTTGTTCATGTCACTGGAGTACCACAATGTACTGAACTTCATAGCCAGTGGTTCAAAGGGCTCGATGTCCGAGAAGGTCGCACCTTCCAGCATCTCCCATGTGATGAATGCGATTAAGATGAGAATCCAAATGAAGTGGAACTCATACCCTTGGTCTTTCACTTCCATGCAGTCCAGTTCTAACTGGTTCACCAAGTACTTCTCCCAATTCATGTGTAGGCCCTCCACACACTTCCTTGTGAGGTCTACTACATATATGGTTACTTGGGTGGGCCGGTTCTTGTGAACTAATTTACCTGCGATCAGTTGAAAGGCTAGGCGCATTGCACCACTCTGGATAGAGGCTACCTTGTAGCCTCACATTCCCTTCTCTACATATCCATAAGTATCCTTTATCCTCTATGTGAAAGATCAATCCGCGGTCTTTCCGGGGTATAAATACTGTGGGTCGGGGCCTTGCATGCTTAACCCTGTGATCCGATTGATCAATGTCAGATCCACTGTGATGCAGTGGTTCAACCACAAATAAAATCCATGATAGCAAGACAATAGTAATTTGACGCATGCATTCACTTCCTGGTGTTTCCCAAAGTGAAAAATCTTCATAACATTCAATAGGGTGGACTGCGCGAGGTTCTGGGTCCAGGAATGATGGGTAATATTTGAGTTCTTTCCTTCTATTCTGGTCAGAGAATCATGTGGGGAAAGCATGTTGTAAACCTTCCTGTCGTCGAGTTTGAAGTCGCTAAACTTCAACGCTGCGATCTTATTCCGGTTAGCATGAACTGTGCGCTCCTCTTTCGAAAGGTATGCAATTACCAATGCGTACTCAAAGTCTATGGGCACACTGTCTCGGTTTATTGCACCGCTCAGAGGTGGTATATAGGTAGGTAGGATGCTCGAGATCAATTTATCATTCACTAAGTCATCCTTGTGCTTAGGTCACCTTTCACGGGATGGTCTATCTCCATGGGAAATTGATGGAGAGGCTGACAGTACTCTCGTCGACGATGCTTGTATACCTATAGACACTCCTCTCTTCGACACTCCTCTCTTTGTCATCAAGTTGAGGAGAACTTATTTCACTGATTCTTCAACTGTAGTGAGCTCGTCAGACATGCGCGCTCAGGATTAAGATTATCGAGGTCATTATGGACTTATAAACTACACTGGAATAATAGCAAGGGTGCAATGATCACTGTATGCAATTCGTCAGTCTACGGGCTTCAAATTTTCAGTTAGCAAAAGTGTTCTCTGTGCATGGCGCGAAGGGATAAGTAGGAAACTTGGAAACTGTTCATTTGAAACGGTTATGAGCCCCTATTAACTCTTGTTCGATCTATTATGGCATGGTCCAATGGTCTGATGACAAACTTTTATTTCTTTTTTGTTCGTTCAGAGCGGAATTCGAACGGATATATCGGCCCCAATGACTATATTGCTTCACCATGGTGAAGTGCCATGTGTCGCTATTCTGATATCCCAGTGAAGCTCCAATTCTACAAATTTTCTTTCTACGAGGTTTCCTATGGGATCTTTTGTAACTTATCCCTCTTCTTACATAGATTTCTAGCCTTATTTCCAGTGAGCTTCGTCACAGTAGTCTCTTTTCCATTTTGATTCTTATCATCTTTTAGCATAGTCATTTCGCACTGTTGAGAATCTTTCCTAGGATTCAGGGGTGATACCTTTTATTTATATGGATTAAGTACTTCAGTCTTCTGTGGCTCTCATAATGTGCTTACATCTTCTACATCAGTGTTTCTAGTGACAACTAGCTTCGATCTGTTCTCCTGTTCTTCAATCAATTGTGCGATCCTTCTAGCCATGAAATCTTTTAAGTATTGTTTCTTCTTCTCCAAAGATTCTTCTTCTTCCTTTTGTCTGGCTTGAGCTCTGTCAATCTAAGGTTTTCCTATTAGCATGGTAAACAGGGCACTGTCTTCAATAAATTTAATAATCTCAAAGTCTTCCTCTGTCGAAGTTCCATTAACATTCATAGGTATCTGAGCGAGTCTCCCACATAAGTTTACGAGATTTCCTCTAAATAACCCTATTCCTCCTAGTGAAGGGATCATAATAGGCCTTCCTATAGATTCCCAAGTTCTTTCTGTCATGATATTCACTTGTGTTTCCTCATCTAGAACAAAAACAGTGTCGAAATCCCCTATTCTTACTTCAATGCATTCTTTGTCTTTCAAAATCTCTGATAGTCTAACATGTTGATGGTCATCCAAGGTGTCTTTCATCTGTAGTAATACCTTCTCTGATTCTTTCTGGGATTCTGCAGTAGTCTTAGTTTCTGGATCTGCCTTAGGGTTCTCCTGGTTCAGAGTCATTCTTTTAATCTTAGCGATCATTTTAGGGAAATCCAACACTTCATGGTCCATAGCCTTACAACAAAGACATTTAGGTCTTCTTCTAGGGAATTCCTTAGCCATATGTCCCGATCTTTTTCAACAATAACAGAGGTTTAATCTTCTCTTTCTTTTAAATCATCCCCAACCTCTTCTATATTGCACGCTAGGATCATATGAGCTAACCTGCAACAAATTCTTTCTAGGATTCTTCATCCATTTTTGTTAGTCCAAACATCTTTTCTATGCATGGGTATAACATATCTTTCATGATTCTTATCAGATCTATTCATATCAAACCTTCTTTAATCTATTAGTGCCCTAGTTTTTAAGATAGGACAAAATCTATTAATCATACCTATATCCATTCTCTAGAAACGAAATTTTTTCACTTATCTTACTTTTGCAGGGCACAAAGATTTCAGATCTAAAACTTTTTAACTATTCTTACCTTTATCAGAGCACAGAGATTACAGATCTTACCTCTTTTATTATTACCTTTCTTAGAGTGCCAAGCATTCATATCTCGCCTCTTTTCCTCAGATATGATCTTCTTTCTTTAGATCGAGTTTCTTTCTTTCAGATTTGACTTTCTTTCTTTAGCACAGAGTTTTATAAGTCAAGTAGAATACTGTGCGCTAGGGAACAGATCTACTCATAGAGATTTCACAGTTTCAGAGTGGATCTTTTCACAAAACTTCTTCTTCCTCAGTTCCCAAAAATCAAAGTTTCATGTCCTGGAAAAAAAACCATTTGTTGGCACATGGGTAGACCCAGGGTTTAGTGCTACAACAACATACCAACAAAACCCTAACTACCATCCCTTTCAGAAACACCTGCGAAGCGGATGAAGTCTCACACGAGGTAGAGGCAGGGGTGGTTGTAGGACTCAAGTGTCTACAACCTTAGCTGGGACATAGATCTATGATTATAAGACTTAATAAAGCTCTTATCACCATCAGTTTCCTAATATGTAATCACTATTCACTTCGCTGATACAACAGAGCTTCACAGTATTCACACCAATCTATGTATTCAAGCACTTAGCATATACAAATGTATCAGAATGAGAAAATCAAGCACTAAGAATGACTATCTATATGAGATATAACATTCTCACATATGATAAGCACAAAGAAAGTAGATCTGTCTGACTATATCAAAGCACTTAGCAAAAAAAAACGTAAATTCATTAAGACAAGCACAAAGCATCATAACATAGTGTTTACGTGGTTCACCCCTCTCCTAGGGCTATGTCCACCAACTCTTCTTATTTATATTCTTTGGTCAATAGGTTACAAGCACAAAGACATCAAAACCCTTACTCTGCACAGGACACAAGATCTATGCAGCTCGCTAGACCCTTCTTCCTTGCACTACAACATATTGCCTTCTACAGTCTCTCACATGGACTTGCACTCAGCTCTGCAAGTCTCACACAAAATTCACAAAGCATTGATCACACAAATTCAACTCTTGGCACTTAGTCTACATCACATAGATATATCATCCACTACTTCTCTATATGGCCTGGACATCTATATATACATACAAACTAGGCCTAAACATGGGTAAACCCATGGGCCAACATCCCAATCCCATTACATAATCCCCAAAACCCAAAAAGGACCCAAAAGTGGGCCGAGATCCTGTGATCTCTGCTTCATCTTGCACTCCTCCTTTTACAGGCTGTCAAAGTCCCAAAATAGGTCAACATGACCAAGAAACTCCCAAAACTTGGTCAAGGGCCAACATAGGCCTACCTTAAACTCTGCGTCCGGTGTCGATCCCTTTGCGCTTGGTTGTTTCCTGACTACAAATCTTCTCCCAAGGTTGACCTGTATTCATCAAAAGATAAAAAAGAAACTACAAACATTCATTCTACATATGGATTAGTGGGTTAGACATCATAAACAAGAAAAGTAAACATATCATATAAGTGTAAAACGCCATTTGGTGGGATGGAAAAATTACTTCTTTATATTAATCTCACAAAAAGTCACTTACAACATGATACTGACACTGCTCCTCGAACTTGGTCTTGGGCTCCTCTTCACCATTCACCAACTACTTCCATGTCTTCTTCTCCTCTTTAGTTCTCTCTTAGGGAAATGGTAAAGGGATTTGCAATTGGGGCAAAGGGGGATTGATAAAATGGGTAGAGTTTCTTTGCTCTCGTGCTTCTTCTTGCAATGGGACCCCAACCCCTTCTTTTATAGGAAAAAAGGGATAGTAACGGTTGGGGTGACTAGATATTGGCAGTCAAACGATTAATTAATGGCCCAAAAACCAATATCCTATGCAATTTTCCACTTTTCGCGATATTCTGTGAGTGTACGCAGGCTGTAGTGGGTCAATAGGTGTGTGTACGTGGGCAGTAGTGGTGCAGGGCATGTGCACCTTCAAAACAATGGTTTTTTGAAGAGATTGTTCAATGATGGCCTGGAAAATATAGCAAGTTAGATGGACTGATGTCAGGTATGCATGTCTGGTGCAATTTAGGGTTATAACAGGAAGGTCCATTTATGGAATTAGAGGCACTTTATGCACCAATTAAGGTCAAGAAAGTCAACATTGGGACAGAAGAAAACCATAGAATGGAAAGCATTGGAGACTACTGGGATGAGAAGACACTAGAAAGGATAACATAATTTCTGAGTGAATATAGTGACCTTTTTCCAGCAACCTTTACAGAGATGAAAGGAATAGAAGGTGAGTCAGGAGAGATGAAAATACCCCTAAAAGTAGATGCTAGACCTATCAGACAGAGACCTTACATGATTAATCTAGTGTATAAGCAAAAAGTGAAAGAAAAACTTGATCGAATGCTAGAAGCTAGTATCATAGAGCTAGTGGAAGAATCTGAATGGATCAATCCCATGGTGGTCCACAAAAAGAAACAAGGGGGAATAATAATTTGTGTAGATATAAGGAAATTGAATTATTCATGTTTACATGATCCTATCCCTATGTTCCACATCAAAATTACTCACTTCAATGATGACCTACTGTCATCATTACAAGTGTTTCAAGTGTCGCACTTTGGCCACAAATGTCACAAGTGTCGCAAATATCATACTGTCATCTTGCCTATTTCGTATCTCGAATGACATCACACGAACACTTGAGACATCCTCATAGACTGGTTAAAAGAAGGATATGCCATTTTATGAAGAGTACAAATCTTTTTCCTTGAGAAACACCACTTGAAAATCATTTTTGAAGGGAAACACTCCCCTACCCACTAGCAGGGAGTGTTAGCACTCCTTGCCTTCCTTTGGGGGAGCGTTGCAGTGTTCTATGCACCATTCTGGGGGAGAATTATGCTGTTGAGGAAATAAGGGGAAGATCCCCCTTATCTCTGAAGTCAGTTTGATTCGAATATGAGGTCAAGGCTAGATCTTAGGTAGGATCCACAACTGATGGAGAAATATCCTCAACCTATCCCAAGAATCTCTAAGGTGGTTAGGCCTATGAAAGCCTATATAAGGAGGACTCCTCATGGCGAAAGGGGGAGACATTGAAGGCATCAAATTTATGATCTCATAAGGGAGAATAATCAGTGAAATTATAGTCATTCTGATCATGGAACTTTTGAGCAAGGGTTTGGACAAAGAGAGCTTGGTGAGGCTGTTGCATCTGCATCTACAGTTGTAAGCACTTTCCTTTGTTTCCATTAATATATATGTATGTTCTTGGCATGTTTCCTTGAAGTTTTTGTTTGTTTCATGAACTTGTTTCTTTTGATAGATCTATTTTGAATCTAATCATGGTAGAATAGGAAGTATGTTTTGTCGTTGCTGCTCATTGGATTGCAAGACCTTCTGAAGAGCTTGGAGATCAAGATTAGCCTAGATTGAGCAAGGAAAAATGTCGTTAAAGGTACTATTATCACACTATGTTGCCTTGGGTCTTTAGCCTTTAGTTTCATCTTTTCCTAAGCCTTTAGATTTTAATTTTTTGATTTATCCTCTTAAAATTTTGTTTGCTTAGTTTCCCTTGATAAATAAAGGCTTAAGTCATGACTTATGTTTTGATCCTCACACAAATATTTGACTCAGGACCATTTTTTGTGAACTATATTTTGACCCCCTCCATGACTTGACACTAGGATCGACTCACTCCATGATCAACTTGACTCGACTTATCACTTTCCTCACTCATGCCCTCGTAAACTTTCCTTGTAGTCCCTTTTTTACTCTACTTACTAGTCAAATCATTTTTTGAATTGGAGCGCTGCCAACTCATCAGGAGTTTCCATAGCACACTCCCTGCCCATCATATTCTACCATGATTTGTGGGTATGACACTGATGTCATCTCTTCCTTGTTTTTAGTGCTAGGGGTAGTTAAAACATGATTTCAATTTTTCATATTTATGAGCTCTGATAACGGTTTTTGGATTTTTAAAAAACTCAAAATTATTGTGCTGCACAAACTACCAGTTCCAACCAGTTGGTAGCAACACTACTAGATCTAACGCTGAGGTGGATTCGGAGGCCAAGTTTCTCGTGATTTTTTCGTGAGATTTTTCTAAGGCCTCAAACTGTCTATATTCCACAGGTATTCTACATTTTCCTCCTCTGCACATCAATTTCAAGGAGATTTAGCACTCAGATTTTGGTAGTTGTCTTGCCTGCAGAGATGGAGGAGAAGCTTTCCTCACACCTTCCTATCAATTTTTCCCTCCATTCAAACCTGCAAATCTCACCACCTGTCTATTTATTTTGATACATCTTCCCACCATTGTCACCAAACTCACAGTATCCAAGCAGGTCTTATCCTCTGCATGCATAATGAACTACCTAAAGAGGCTACTCAAACTACATTGTTTCTCCTCTGCCTCCTCTGATAGTTGAGTCAGGTTGTTTCAACCTAGTTTTCAAAAACCATTACAAGGTATTCCTCTCATCATATATTTTTATCAGTGTTCATACTTGCACACATTCAAGGGAGGGGTTTATACAACCAATTTTAGCTACCTAGCAACTAGTCTGGTTTAAGGGAAATTCTTGTAAAGGGGTAGCCTTGTCCATTTGAGATTTGACTCTTTAATCCTGTTGGTTATCACCACTCCATAGCCCTAAAATATCTTATCCTAAAATATGGAGACTCCTCAGATGAATAATTCACACAAAGGAGGTAAGGTGGTTAGGAATGAGCTTGTAGACGTGCATCTATTCGAGGTAGAGCCCATGGTCAGAGAAGTTTTTCAAAGGGTTGGATCCTCTCTTTCTGCCAAAATATGCAAAGAGGTCATCCTGAGGTGACAAGGCAGTTTGCCTTACATATTGATGGCCTGAAGACCAAGGTAGGGGACCTAGAATTTGAGGTGTCTGAGACCTCTATTTTTGTTGCTAAATGAATCCCTATCACAAGTGAGAGATGGTTTAAAGCCATGGCCTTAGATGTAGCCTATGCCAAAGTTTTCCTTAAGCCTGAACATCAAGCTGATAAACCATCTAAAGGTGTGCCAAGGAATCATATGATTGAGCAGTTTGCCAAGATATTGAGGATCATTCAGAGGTAATTTACATGTGAAGGGAGGTTCAATACACTATACCAATACCATATAAGGCTTCTGCTGCATTTTACTGGAAAAATTGAAATGAACATTCCCTACTATTTTCTAAGGAGCATAGGCAATATGTCTGACAGATTTAAGATGAAAGAACTCATGGATGGATAAAACCACACTCTTGACCTAGCAAGGTTTGCAGCAAGAAAGGCCCACCCTCTCCATAGGCATCTCAAAAAACTTTATAGGTAGAACAAAGACTTTCAGTCTCGTAATAGAAAGCTAAAAGAAGACTTGAAATATTTCCAAGATGAAATGGCTCAAAGGAAATTGCATGTATTGGTTGAAGCTGCTATTGAAAAGGAGAAACCAACAGCCAAGGAGAACATAGCTCTAGTGAAGAAGCCTTCCACTTCTAAATGGAAGAATCCTATTTTTCCAAAGGGAGGTCCTCCTTCTCCAAGAAGGAGTGTCAGGTTAATGAAGTAATTGGTGAAAGGTGAGCTCCATTTTTTGAAGATGGTCCCTTTTTGCAAAGATAAACAATTGATGAAACCCTACATCTACCACCTATACAGGCTTCTAGTACTTACTGTTCAGAGTTTTGGGTTTTCACAAAGAATTAATCCCTTCAACATTAGTAGCATAGACATTCCGTAGTGCTATGGCACTACAAAATAGTCTTTTTTATTTTTATTTTCCACCAATCTACTACCTATAACACTACCAGATCGCCTATGACTAATGGCACTGCTAATACCCTAAGTTGCTACCCATTCTGCACATGTTCAAGTGAAGGTGCTGCGAATTATGATGGCGCTACTGAAAGTTTGATAGGATACATAGGCGGGCGCTACTGAAATTCTAGCAGAGAACAAATTCTACATAGAGACACACTAGGATGGCACTACCAAAATTCTCTACCGAAATTTTGGCAGAGATTGAGTTTTTCACAGAAGACACGAAGGCTTGGCACTACCTTTTCTACTCGCCTATTTTTGAGGTTGAGCTATAGAATCATAGGAAATTTGATAAAGGTGCTACCAAGTGCGCTACTCAGAGTGCTACCAAATGATGCTTCCAACAGATACCAAGAATCAAGGAGAGTTGAGATAATATCTTTATGAATGGCTGATGAGGTGGAAGATTGTAGAGACAATAGCTGGTAGCATGATGACAACTACATGCCCCTGAAGGAAACTTGGCAAGAAAAGAGTTGCACATCAAAGGGATATCAACTCAGTTCAAATATTAGTTGGATCAGTGACCAACATTTTCCCATTTTATAGAATTAGTTGTTAGTAAAGTTGTTAGAGGGAATAACTTCTTAAAGATTTTCATGGGAAGAAGGCCAACTCACATGTCCAGCTGTTGCCTCCTCTTTTGTTATAAATAGATAGATGAAATTCTTCAGTAGGTTCGAATGGTTGATATAGGCTCCATTATACTGTAATATATTGATGAAGTTACTATGAACTGGTTATGTACTTAATTTGAGACATCTTGGTTAATAGAAATCAGCTTCTTATTCCAACTTATTTGCTTCTGATGCTAAATTGTTCATGCTTTGAATGATTCACATGAATTTTTGTGGTGATATTATGATGTATGTTTGATTATAATATTATTATGATGTTTCTTTAGTGTCCTTAAACTTTGAACTCAAGAAGATCCCGTGTTAATACTTTTTCTTCCTTAACTTGTCTGCAGACCTGATGTTTACAACAACCTCTACATCCCTCTCACTAAAGTCTTCACTCTGTTCACATTTACTCCCACTTAATGATTGAAGTTAGCCAAGACCTTGATTTCTCGTGCATTCTAGCCTTGATTTATGAGTTGGAACATTATCATCTTGAGTCTTGTCCATTTGACCCCTCAAAAAATGCTTTTACATCTACATATAACCTAATGGGTACTGGGATTGCCTTCCATGCAATCTAAAGGTGATTCCTAGTGCTAACATTATTGGCGCCGCTGTCGGAGAACAATTTGATGATATGTCCCTGGGATTGAATGACAAAGCTTACTGGTTCTAAAGGTCCATTGGAACTTAGTATATTGAAGATTGCAACTTTCACTTGACGACTCCATTGTTTCAGCTCTGGCGCCTAAAGGCAAACATACAAGATCAAATCCACAACTACCTTTAGTTCCACCTGAGGCTGACCCAGAGAAGATCATCAAGAAGGGAAAAGATTCTCAAGATATTTTTTTTTGTTGCTGCTACAAGTGCTTCTGGTTAGTTGCCTAATTCCACTCTTAATACTCCAGTTGTTATATCAAGTGATCCTTCTTTACCTTCTGCTGAAGTATCTAAGAATCTTGATTTTCAAAAATTTCCTATTGAATACTCCTCTTTTGAAACTGATTTGAAGGAAGAAATATTTGAAATTATTTCTTCCCCTAACATTGTAAAGTGGTTCAGTCTTGAGAGTCTTGAAGATTTTCCTACTTTAGGCTTTGCTAGCCCTCCTCCTGTTAAAATTTATTCTTCCAAAGAAAAGGAAAACTCATCCCCTTTACAGACTTTACCATTTTCTTCCAAGACTCAACCTTCTGCTACGAAAAATGAAATTTCTCCTTCATACATTCCCTTTTCTCCTAAACTGCACACAGTCAAGTTCCCTTCTCCTCCTTGTTCACCATGAGTTCAAAATCCAATGGCAGGTTCTAATCCCACTGCAAATAGGATGGATTCCATAGTGGCTACAAGATATGCCCCTCTTGTCTTACATCAACCAGTGAATTCTCTTCCACCTGGAGATTATTTAAAATACATTCCCATATTCACGGGAGAAGAAGATATAACCGCTAAATAACATCTTGCTTCCTTCTACAGTTATGTAGACAATCAAAGCATTGAAAATGAGGATGTGTGGATGAGAGTCTTCGTCCAAAGCCTTTTTGGTGAGGCTAGGAAGTGGTTTAGGGTTTTGGCCCCTGGATCCATTACTGGCATTGAGGCGCCAGACGAGGCCTTTTTGAGGCACTGGGGGGAAAAAAGGACTTCTTGTACTATATAACTAAATTTGGATCCCTAAAAAGGAAAGAGGGAGAGTCTATCTATGAATTCTCTAAAAGATTCAACAAAATGTACAATAATATTCCTGATGAGATAAAACCCACATAAACCTCTGCAAAAATCACTTATGCCAGTGCCTTTGACCACGACTTTTGTCTTCTACTGAGAGAAAGAAGATCAACCTCCTTAGCCCATATGAAAGATGCAACCTTGGAGGTAGAATCCAACATAGTGGCATCTAATAAACTCAGGGGAAAATATAATAGAGATAGGAGAAAAAATAGAGTTGAAGCTTCAACTTCTGACTCCCCCGTTGTCCACTCTCAAGTAGATGAACTTACCAAATTTATAAAATCCCTTTCTACTGATATTGAAAAGTTAAAACTGGAACGAAAATAGACCTACAAAAATAATAAAAATATTGATAATAGAGGTAACTTCAAGAGACCAAATAATTCTCCCCAGATCCTTCCTAGAGATCCTATAAATAGAGAGAGAGATGATCAAAAGGTGCAAAATCCCTTACATAACAACCTGGTTGTTAATGAAGAAGGAGAGGAGGAAGAAGCTAATCCTCAGATTCATTGCTTACGTGACACATCCCCATCCTCTCACTTGACTCAATCTGCATATGATCAATCCTTGATGGATATTCAAATAAATAAATTAAGTAAGGGAGAGAAAGAAAAAGAAAGTCCTAATAGACATAATATGAGATCTAAAAATAATGAGGAAAAAACAGATGCTTCTAATCATCCTGCTCAAAAAGAAAATTCTGCCAAGGCTGTGACAATTAGCAGTAAGGAAATAGACACTCAAAGTCCCCAAGTTCTGGTCAAAAATCCTACCCCTGAAACCAAAGAGAGCCTGAAGTATTCATCTTCCTTCAACTTTGAGAATGAGATCCAAAAAATCAAGATCTGTGTACCTTTTTTGGTATTGATAAAAAATTAAGAATTTAAAAAATATCTCTCCAAAATGTTACAACCCGAAGCCTCTTAGAGTGCCACTGATTCAGTAAATTTGCAAGATGAAAAAACAACATTTATCTTGGGCCCACTGATAGAAGATAGAGATGATTCGTCCCCTCCTTTAGATACATCACTAAATATACATGACAAGGTGTTTCATAATTGTTTGATGGATTCAAGGGCATCCTACAATCTCATGTCGAAACCCGTATGGATGAACTTGGTTTAGAAATCACAAAGACCTGCCATGAATTATATTCTTTTCACTCCAAGAAAGTGAAGTGTCTTGGGGTCATAAAGGATCTAGTTGTGACCTTATTTTAGTTGCCCATGAAAAGCGTAGTCATGGATATCGTGGTGGATGATGTTCCCCCCAAGTTTGGCATGCTCTTGTCAAGATATTGGATAAAACAACTTGGGGGAACCTTGCAGATTAATCTCTCATATTCTACCATTCCTGTGTTTTGGGGGGAGCATAGAAGACTTTACAGGGAAGCTCAGTTGGCCTACATTATTAATGATGAAGAAAACCCCACAAATCATCCTATTTTTTCTCTTGATACTGATTTGGGATCCAGCATCTTGCAGCTCACCGATACCCCTGAAACTCCTCTTGAAATTAGAAAATAGTCTATACCTTTTGCGAAGATTCCTCTCCAACCACCTCTATTTGGATGATTTTCTTTGATTTAGCCTTTCGAGGGAAGGTGTAGGTGTTGGAGTGGTATTTGTTTCACCTACTTAAGAGACTATATTTCTATCATACAAGCTAGAATTTGAAACTACTAATAATGTGGTAGAATATGAAGCTCTTGTCTTGGGATTGAGGGCTGCTAAAGACACGGGGATAGTAGAGCTATCATTATTTGGGGATGCTGAATTGATCATCCATCAAATAAAAAATATTTACCAGACTAAGCACCTGTTGGTAGCCCTACACATTTTCAACTTTTTAAAGCATCAAATAATAAATTATGTAGCTGCCTACCTGGGGTCATACGATTATTGTTCTTCATAAGCAATTTTTGAAACTACAAATGTGATCTTTCGGTTATTCCTACTGTTTTTGTTTTCATGCTTTGTTCATGACTGAAAACATGAATGAAGCATTAAAACCTATGATTGTATTACCACTTTATTTAAATCTTATGAAAGGTATATGGCTCCATAGTTTTGGTTAATAAAGATTTTTGTTTCCTTCTATGAAGCTCATCTTCTTTATTGACTCCTCAAATGTGAAGCATGCTTTGGGTTGTTTTTTGAATCACCAAGGATCCATTTAATTTAAACCATGATATATTTTTTGTGTCTCTTGGTCATGCCTATCCTTGTCACTAAATTTTGGTTTACAAAATTTTTCCTCTCTTGGACTTTAGAAACCAAAACCACCTTGTTGCGCAATGATAAAGTTTTAATGAACTTGGTCGTGGCCTGTACCTTGTGGGAGGTGGAAGTCCGACAACAATAATCCCATCACTTCGAGCTAAGTCTCGGGTTTCACATATACTACTCTCACTCATTTCACAAAACACCTATCATTTGGTATTAAGGAACCTCTGTTCATATGCGCTAGGGTAGTGATGAGTTTTGGGTCTGAAATATCTCTCTGGTCTTCTCCTAGAAACATTCCATACTCACTGTGTTTTATTGTCTTCCTTCAAAATCCCAATGGCCCCGGTCGTTATGATTGAACCCAATGGCTCACAAACCCTGCTCTTGTGTGATGATGCAAGGGAGGATCTTGAGGGTCAAGGCTGGCTTGTTTTTCTTGAGAAGTTCCAGGGTTTTAACTTGCGAACCACTTAGGAATTTTCCCTTTCTTTTGATGGATGCTGATCCAAGGTAGGAGACATTCAGGTCGAGGTCACAGAGGAATGTTTAGGTCAAGCAATAGGTCTTCCATTGAGTGGGCATAAATGGTTTAAAAACGCCAAGGTTGAGGAGGTTCCATGGAGCCTGTTCTTCACATCTAGGAAAATCAACTACTGTGATAAAGGTATGCCTATGTCCTTGTTGAAAACCCAGTGGCATGGTTGGCTAGTGATCCTGAGAAAATTCGTGACATGCACGGGTCGCTTTGGTTTTTTTTTCCTATATCACATACGTTTGTTGATGAATTTCATCGGGTTTCAGTTAAATATGCCCTATTACCTGTGGAGAAGCCTGTATAAAATGGCGAAAAGGTATAAGAGACAACATTTGAATTCCAGCCTGTTTCACCACAATTTGATAAAGATATTGTTGGTACATCAATTGAAGTTACAAAATGATGATTGGAACACCTTCCTAACCCGAAATGGTTTCGTTAACTCCAACACTGTAGAGGTTGACAAACCCATGATAGAGGAAACCATAGTCCCTACCAGAGCGGTTCTTTCATCTACATAGGTCTGTGTTATGACCATCCTCAGTGAGCCTATACCTGACCAAAAATATGCTGAGCAGAGCCATGAACAACACATCCATCCTAATGCCTCTGCTAAGAACGCAAACAGGCCTATGTGCAAACCATCTAAAGGTGACATCGATTTAGGGTTTAAAAATAAAAGGGCAGGTAGGTTAATCTCAAGGAAACTACAAAATAAACCAAACTCTCATGTGAGCTCGATCAAAACGATTGAGATCCATGAGAGCTCCGATTCAGAGATTAAGAGATTCTTGGCTGAACAAGACCCTCCTTCCCTCAAACTAGGTCTCGACCAGGCTTACAATTTCGTAGATAATTTGCCACCCTTCTTGAAGCACAATCAAGGATTTTTAGGTATCAAGTTTGATAAGAAACCTATAGGCAACAGTGGAGACGTTCCGACACACGACCGTGGGTATTCTCAAATGCATGTCACAGATTCACAATGTGAAATTTGTTTGTTCTAGATTTATAAATATTATACAGACATACCCATTTTACAATCGCAAATCAAAACCCTTACTGATCAGGTCGACTCACTAACGGATGAAAATCATAGGCTAAAGTCCATTGTTCAGAGACAAGGCAAATGTTTGAAAACGATTGGGAACATAATAGTAAAGAATGTCGAGAGTGTAACAACAGTGGTCAATTTTGAGATCCTGTGAATCGAATTGATTTTTGAGTTAAAGGTAAAGATTTTATTTTATCTTAAATTGTGTTACATTCTTTTTCATAGAATAAATTAGATTTCGTTGCTAAAATAAGACTAGCTACAGAGTCAGTAGATTATGTAGCTAGTCTATTCTTATTCGAAATTTGGAAAATATTGGTTAAATGTGTATCTGAATTTCTTTATTTCATCTTTTTCTTTCAGGATATCTGACAGTTTATGGTGACCAAATGATATGAAGCATTTTTGGGCTTATTAACCATATCTGTGGCTCATTTTTTGTGTAAACAGGAACAAACTCTTTTTAGTTTTTAGATATTTAGTGTGATATGGAGTGGTTATATTCCCCTCTATTTTGTAATTAGTAGATCATTGTGGAGATTTAATCTTATCCCAAAAGATAAGACAATTAGCTTTTCTAAACCCTTTAAAGACTTGTATTTTTTGTAATCAAGGCATCTTGGCCTGGGGCTGAAGGTGGACAATTTATTCACAAATTTGGACAGAACATATATTTAGATTTCAACTTTAGCTCTTTGTAAATGTTTTTTTCGTTTATGGTTTGTTTATCCTGATAAATCAATAGTTGTTGATAGCTTTAGTATTCACAATTTATTATGGCATTGGGATAATTTCTTCAAAATATCATCCACATTTTGATGCTTCAGATATTGAAAAGAGTGATCATTCGTTCAACCCAAATGATAAGATTTTTCTTTAATTTTGTTGAATTATTAAAAGCATGTTGTTATAGTTAGATTTATCTTAAATGTAATTGCTTGCAATCACAAATATCACAACGATTATTTGCATCTCATCGTTCTGTCATTAAAATTCAACAGTCAATATACTATTTTGCATTTATTACGAACAGTTTCAAGGTTCATTGCAGGTTTATCTCTTGGACAGGCTGGCTGGGCAGTTTATAATCATACAGATGTTTGGATGCATGCCGATTAACTCATTAATAGGTTAGTTTATTTCTTTTTGTCATTTGTTTGTCTTCAAAACTCTAATATATGGTCTGGCTCTGGCCGTCCACATAATTCTGTTTCATAGTATATTTTTTCTATTTAATTTTAGATTAATAAAGAGAAAACAAAAAATATCTTATGTGCTTTCTTTATCTGCTTTTGTTAAAGCAGCCATCTTCATATTGATTTTCGTGAGTTTGAATTAAAACTTGCAACTTGTATATCATGCACATAAATAATGATAGGCAGATCCGTTGTTTAAATACTATCTACAATAGTTATATATACGTTTGTACATATATATATTAAGTGGTTATTTAATAGTTATCTCTTTTATTTCTTTTTTTTTTTTTTTCCAGGACTTTTAGATTGGCCAACGGATCCATTAAACCCGTTAGAATGAGTTATACCAAACGAATTGAGTTATTTAGACAACCCCAGACCAGACTCATTCTTCCAATTGACGGACGGTCATTTTCGCTCGTCAACAAATGACGCTAGAAGGAGGGCCTAAAAACGATTGATGGCATGTGGAGGTCACAAGACTCCTCCCCCCCACACCCATTCCCCTATACTAACAAGAAGTCATTCTGAGGACAACGTTACTTCTTAAACAACAACCACCTCAAATGAAAATCCACAGATTACCGTTGAGCCAGTAACACCAAACCCTCTAGTGTCCGACGTACAAGAAATTGTTCATCAATCAATTCTAAGGACACACGGTGCTTTGGCTCGTATCAGACAACCAGGTCAACCACTGAATAAATCATTAGATTTCTCTGATATCAGAGAATGAATTGAAGGCACTGGTCTTCTCCTAAATCCTACGGATCCAGATCACATCCTCACTCCTGCAGTCGAAGGATCTGGTATCCCACCTTCGCCACCTCCTTCATCCCCTTCCTCTTCGGGAGAAGAATCACCCGATGAAGGTAGTTCTTCATCTCAACCTCCAACACTACCTACGCCCATGGCAAATCCAAACAATCCCTCTAGGCCCTGGCTCGATCAAGATGCTGTGGCCATACCTAGACCCCAACATCCTTTGCCTAAGAATCCATAGAAATGGCTCCCTAAATTCGATCCAGATTCTAAGAAAATCACTGAGGATCACATAAAAAAAATTCATGCTAGCCATTAGACTCTGAAGCAAAGAACACAAAGATGTAGTGTGTAGAATTTTTCCATATACGTTCAAAGGCAATGCCTCTACGTGGTATTTTTCCCAACAACCCCACACCATTGTATCTTGGGATAAGTTCGAGTCTTGTTTCCTTGAGAAATTAGGAGATGAAAAATCTCTTGAAGTCTTAGTCATGGAACTCTCCAGCTTAAAGATGAACCCTAAGGAAAAAATAAAAGATTTTAATCAAAGATTTCCCATGTTAAAGAATCGAATCCCCGTTGATTCAATGCCTGCTGAAAATCTTATCGTCACATACTACACCAAAGATCTACACCAGAATATAGCAATATGGGTAAAAAGGTCTAAGAAGGAAGCATTATTAGAAGCCTTCGAGGAGGCGAGCCAAATTGAGAAAGATATTCTAAGCCTAAAGGATAATATCAGTAATGAGGCAGAGATTACCCCATCTTTCAAGAAGAAAATAGAAATTCTTCCTAGACCTCCCCAAACCAAAACTCAATCAGAGAGTTCAGATCTGGAAAGTTTACA